>CM075852.1:38192080-38394580 GCA_037975125.1 Latrodectus hesperus | reverse complement strand
CAAGTTATTTATTTATTCAAAAGTAACACACACATAAGATCTCAAGTTTTTCACAAAAGATTGTTAAATCATAACTGTAGAGTTCTTTTTTAGACACGAAAATTTTATATTTGTACTGAATAAATTTCTGACAACGAAAAATTACATAAGCCAAAATAAATGCACAGAATGTCGAACTTAATTGCCCCCAAAAATTTAAGCGGTCAAAGGAAATCAAGCTCACAAGAAGCTAAAACAATTCAAGATAGAAAACTGACTTGGAAAGAACAGAAGGTCAATCAATCTACAGGAAGGACTAGAGAAAAGAAATGAACATGCCGTGTATTCTAATCAAGAAAGGAGATAAATAAGACAAGATTTCTGAGATATATAGTCAAGAAAGCTGGATAATGGTGCATTCTCTTAAGTGCAATGAGAAACTTTTGAGTATTTAGAATAGAAAAAACATCCAACAATCAAATAAACGGTTCATACTATACTCAAAATACATTTCCTTAAATTATATAGAAAACGTTTACAATCGGATACCCGTTGATTTTTAGAAACCAGGATAGGCACCAAGATATGACTAATAAAATGCGCGTTGCTGGAACACAAAAGGTAAACTAAGAACCAGGTGTATGCAAATGAAATGACACGATTGTTTTTAAAAAATAACACAATAAATTTGTAAAAACTGTTAATATTTCTTTATGCGAAATAATATCCATTCCTAGCTACACATTTTTCTCATTTTTCGGGCAATTTGTGAATACCACGTCAAAAAAATAATCGGTCTTTTGAGGCTAGCCAGTCATCAAGCCAAAATTTGGCATTTCGTAGAAGTGAAGCGCTGGTCAGCCAATGCGTGTCCCAATGATGCAAATAGGTGACAACCGCAAGGAGCCAAGTCTGACGAAAAAGCCGCATGCGCTAAGGGCTACCCAGCCAAACGCCTTAACGATATCCTTGGTCGGTTTAACACGGTGGCTAAATGCGTTGTCATCGAGGAAAATCACTTTGTGCTGCCGTTTCTTGTATTACTCGCTTTTTTCGAGTATAACATCGTTCAAATCAAGTAATTGTTGCTTGCAGCGATCAGTATTAACGGTTTCGTCGAGTTTTAGAAGCTCATAATAGATTGGCCCCTCCTGATCTCAGAAAATGCATAGGCCGAAGCGATTCGGCCTTGCGGTCGATTTGGATGGTTGTCCGGGGTCAACATATGATCGATTAAGCTTGAGATTCTCAAAATAAATCCATTTTTCATCGCCAGTCACAATTTGATGGAGATATGACTTGCATTCGTAATAGGCAAGCAACATTCCGCACACGATTTTTCGGTTTTCCTGCTAACGGTCCATTAGCTAGTGTGGTAACCATCTACCGATCTTTATTATCTTGCCCATTGCTTTGAGACGACGGGAATCAGTGCTCTGGTCAACATTCAATTGTTCTGCATGATGTTCTTGCGTTTGGCCATCATCTTCATCGAGTAATGCTTGCAATTCAGCATCTTCAAATTTTTTTGCTGGTCTGCCACGCTCCTCGTTTCTCACATCGAAATCACCATTTTGAAACTTTTCAAACCACCTGTAGCACTGCACATGGCTCAGAGCATTGCCACCGTATGCTTTTACAAGCATTTGATACGATTCGGCAGCATTTTTCTTCAGATAACAATAAAAAATTAATGCTGTCCGTAAATCGTGGTCGGAAGGTATAAAATTCGTCATTTTCAACACAATAAAAAAAACAAATGCCCGCTAAAACTCATCCAAATGTAAACTACACATGAGTATCAAAGGTCAACTATAAAAAAATCACGTGTCATGGTTTCATAATGTTTGCATATATGCGTGGGGACATCTGCTAGCAATCGTCTCATTTGATATGCATACACCTCTGGTATAAGGGTTACTATTATGGTATAAGGGTTGCTAAATTTTATCGCCAAACCAAGGGTACCCACTTCTACACCGAATCCAATTTTTGAAAGATTAGACAACAAATTAAGAGTTATGATTCTACAAAATATATGCTACGTATCATTGTGCGTGCTTATCAATGTGATGGAGATTAATTTTTTTTATTCCCTTAGCCAGGTGTTAACTTATTCAGTTATTATAAGAACATAATATACGAAATATATGATTTTTATCATTTAAAATGAAGTTAAAAACAAATCTGAAGAAAACATTTTTTTCCATTCGAGTAAAATGTTTCTTTCTTATTATATTTTTCGAGAAACCATTCAAGAAAAGAATATACTGTGGGTAACAATAAAAGGGAAAAAAACAACTGAAAGACTATTAAGTTGATCGCATTAAACCAAATAGGAAAAAAATAATTAACGCGATATATATAGACAAATACTGGAATTAGTCAATTTATAGAAAAGTAACAATATTAATAAAATTTTAAAAGTACAATCTTTTTTCAAAAAAAAAAAATAGCAATAAAAAATTTGCTACAATATTGCGGACAAAATAATTAAATGTATAAAATCAAAATAAAGTGGTGTAAATATTAAACCGAATCTGAACGGAACATCCTTTCATGGTTAGAAAAAAAAAAGAAAAACTTTCTTTTTGCAAACATTCCTCTGTTTAAGCACTTTTCTTCTATGTAACTTTTTTGTCTATTTGTTAAAAAAAAAAGTTTGTTTTCGTAAAAAATAGTTTTTATGATGTCCAAGACAAGACTATTTTCATATATTTATAACTAAAAAACTTCTAAAAATCTTAACAATCGGTGAAGAAGCCTGAAGTTCAAAATCTTATGAATTTCAGATGATGCAAAGGTACAATATCTTGTGTGCATGTCTAGAGTTGAATAGTCTAATTTGTATGCATCGTCTAATGTTGAACAAAGTATAGCTTTATATTTATGTTGAATTGAGAATGGCTTTACACCAATAGTGTGTGTGTGTGTTAGTCAAGTTGTTTTTTTTTTAAATAAATCTTATATCAGAGTATGGGTATTCGCTAATTTGACATCTTTTACTTCTAAATTATTTTCATTACAAAGTTTTATTCATTTAAATCGTCATTAATACTGACATAAAATCACTGTAAAGGTGCTTATGTCACACTGCACTACCATTCCGAAAATCTCATTTCAAAAACGAATCATTGTAGTCTCTTCCCGCTTTTTAAAACTGACATTTACGTATAACCGACGGGAGTATAAAATAAATTATATCACATCGAATCCCCTTTTTTCATTCCCACAGTATTATTTGTTTAAAAAAGTAATAACATTACTGATTTTTGAAAAAGTATCATTTCACACAATGCAGCGAAATTTTTTTTGCTTTAGTCCATACGCCACCCATCAAAAATTATGTAAGTACAACTGAAAAGTCTTATAATAAATGAAGTTTAAGTCCAATATATAAAGTTTAAAAGAAATTTTCAAACATTCTATTCCTCATTCGCTTTGTTTTCATTTGATTTATACGTATGATTTCATGTCTTAGTGGAAAGCACAATTTTAACAAAGCTAACAAAATAAATATCATGAAAAAAGTTACTAAATACTGTTATATTTCCAAATCATAATTTTTTCCGGAAAGTTAGGTACACATTTTCCACTAGAAATCCTGGTCATCTAAAATTAGTAGTCTTAAATCTCTGTGGTTGCAATATAAAACTTCTGCCACCCACCTCCGTCATTCAACAATACCACTATATGGAATGATCGAGAAAAACTGCCCAACGAATATAAAGAACATAATAAGAACATGGTTAAAAACAATATCAAAATGAATGTTATACAGTATGATAAAATTAATTGAATTTGCTTCATAACATTTTATCACCGGACGGAGTTAATTTTATAAATAAATCAAATTATAAAATGTTTGTTGTTCACTATTTAGTTTTTGGCCGGTCGTTATCATTATCGGAAATAGTGAGTTTGAATCCCGGCTTGAACGAAGATCTGTCACGTTAGCTAAAGCCATTTGGGACACGTTAAAACTGGTGTGGTTGCAATCTCTTCCAAGTGAAATGATATCTCTGCGGGTAATAAACCATGTATTGGGGTCTTCTGCTTGGTCCTTGCTTCAAAATCACAAAGAATGCACCCGGTTGTTTCTATCAAACTGATAAAGCAAATTCAGGGCTAGATACAGGGAAGCATGCTGGTGCAACAACAATTTAGATTTTAAAATAAAACAGCTAATGTATATTTATACTCTGTGGAATTAAATAATTCAATAAGAATATTACAAATGAATATCCATTTGCTTACACACAATAAAAAACGATAAACAGTTTACTTTTATTAAAGAAATAAAAAAAATGATTAAGAAAATTTTTTCTATTGCACGACAAAATATATAGATATTCTTTGAAATATTTTCACTATAATTGATTGTACTTAGCTACGAATTTATTCATATTATCATAATTTTCCTAAATTTCAAATTATTTTATGTTCAGCATGGATCACTTTACTTTAAATACTAGAATTAAGAAAATTTAGATAAAATTCTATTTAAAATCATCAAGTAGAATAATTAAATTTAATATTTAAGGATTTAAAATTTAATGTGAAGATTTAAATACATTTTGAAACTTTAGCCACCGAATCTTATTTATAAAATTTGTTGAACATTTGCATTTTCTCGCAGTTGCTAACCACCGGTATATATATGTACACCATATCATGAAACATTCTGTCATGCATTTTTTTCTGTATCGTACTTTAATATAAATCCCATAAGTACTTTTGAAATATGATATTTTTTGTATCTTAAAACTTATATTTTTAATAATTTTCCATTTACTGGGAATGAATTTGTTAAGTAATTTTATTTGAATGATATTTTTTATACCAAAGAAGACCACGTTTTGAGAATATATATCACAAATACAATGTATCTCCTAAAATAATTATTTTTAGCAAAGAAACTTAATCACTGTGTGACTATAATTATTATAACAAGATTAAATTTAATAGTACTCTGGAACTTTTTTTTGCACTATTGAACAGCAAAATTTAATCATGCCAGACTAATTATATTAAAAAGTATTGAAATTTTTAGTTGTTTCCATCACTAGTTAGAATAATTTTGATAATAGACATTTGTAAATATTGCATGGTATTGCTTAAAACACACTTCATACAAATGTCATTATTTTATTAAATTAAATCATGCTTCTACTTTGCTTTGTCAAATTTGTTATAGATAACAAAATGTTCAGCAAAATTAAACGTTATCAGTAAAAAATACAGTTTTCCTAATTATATATATCGAGCTTTTAAATTTCAGGTTTAATCGTTAAGTAAATGCACATATTATATATACACTGTCCGTATAATCTTTTGCAGTTTTTAATTATCTGAACTAGAATATCATTTTTATATCACATTCATAATTAATCCTGTAATTCTAATTGTGACTAAAATTTTGTCAAAAAATATGTCAAAATGTTTCATTTTAGCAGAAGTTAGAAAAGACATCGCTAAATATTTTCGCTAAATATATTTTCCTGCAGATTCAACAGTGAAATAAAAATTCAAAACGTTCAAACATGTTTCGCTTCATCAAAAGTACAGAAGTGTAACTCAGTGATTCACAGCCAATATTCCGCGGGACATTTGGATGCCGCCAAATATAAAAAATGCTATAACTAAAATTTACTATACTTTTTTTGTTACGAATTTTGTTACGAATGGTGCGAATAATGTAATAAAAGAACTGTTATTTTTGTAGTACATATTATTTTACACACACATTCAAAACTATTACCATAAATTTTTCACAAACACACACTATGTGTCGTTGTTACATATAACACCAACCCAAGCTCGCTATGCCCTTGGCTATGCGAATTTAAGTCGGTAGGGTCAAAGCCTCCTAGAAAGAGGTTAGAAGGCTTTGGTAGGGTGCGTATTTCGTTAAACTAGAGCACCACGAAAGTACAACTTTGCTCTAAACTCCTCCGATAGATGGCACCACCAGAGGGTCCATTCCCACAATTTCGCCATTGATCTGGAGGGGGAGGGAAATTGTATAAACACAATGTAATCACATATAGGGTAAATATAAGCAACTTTTAAACTTATCTTTGTGTGCCACCAAATTTTGAAATCGTAAATCGAAAAGTGAGCTGCGTTTTAATAAAAGGTAGCGAATTATTGGTTTAAATCCTCAAGGAATAAACAACTTCGTTAGATAAATAACTAAGAAAACAGCTTTAACTTATGAAGATCAAATTAGCATTAATAACGGTTTAAATTAACTACCAAGACTAATCAAATTCCAAAATGAAATACATACTTTATTAAAGGTTAGACAGAGAACAAAATCCTGACTTAAATTTCACTTAATTTTATACGGACATACAAAAATTCGGAGGGTAAATTGAAGAATCATTTTATTTATATATTGATTTGATTTCGAATTGGATTAAATGCACCCTAAAGGGAGTTCTTATTTTATGTAAGAAATGCCGATGAAATGCTTCAAATATCAATTTGTTACGCTTCAAAGAAAATAATCTTTCATTACCTTTTGAAAAAATATGTTCTTCATATCTATTATATTATGTAATCACATATAGGGTATTAAGTAATAAATATAATTTATAATGAATGCTATAATATTTTAATGTCATTATAATTGAACAATTCAAAATTTTTTGTTTTAAACAATGCAATGCATAGCATCGATACTTTACGCTATAGCATCGATACTATATGGATTTGTTATTTAACTTACTAATAATACTTAACGAAAGTTTATTTTCCACACAATAAGGAATAAATTTTTTCATAAAACTATACATTATACATTTTTACCAATTTAATCAAATGGATACCATTTTAATTTAAATCTTAATGATAAAAAGTTTCACCTTTTCTTTATGTTATTACTTTTTCTGAAAGAATTTTTAAAGACGTTTATTTATTTGCTACGTATTTTCAATTTTTTTATTTTTTATAAATATATTAAGAATTCTCAAAGAGGATTCATCGTACTAAATACAATTTACAATAACAAATGGAATTAAGTCTTTTCTTAGTAATTATTAATTAGCTTTTCAATTTAAAATAAACATATATACTCTCACATTTTCTTTTACAAAATTAGCTTTAAAAAGCAAAAAAAAATTTTTTTCTTCCCTATTTGAACTACCAGTTCATAAATTGCGTGCTTTTTACTTGTTTCTCACATGCATTAATTAAATAAATGATTCGTTAATTTTTGTATAGTCTTCAAGTGAATTAACTTTCAAATTCTTAAGACCAACATAACTTATAAAAGATTTTCACTTCAAAAACAGATAAAAAAGAGGGAATATATCAATAGATTTAATATTTTGTCTACTTCTCAATAACTGAGCAAAAAGTTTAAGGAAATCAAATTAAAAATATCCTCTAAGATTAATTTACCTTTAAGTTAAAAATTCTTGAAGCTTCTTACAAGTATGTGTGTAAATTTTTTATCTATTGATTAAGAAAATATAACTCCGTTTACAAAATTAAAACATATTTTATTCAATAAACATTCTTTATAAATCAAAAGAGAATTGTCATTTATTTTCGAAAGGCTGATTTTTATTCATTATCAAGAATTAAAATATTGCGATAAATCTCAAAAAAATTCAGTCGAAAATTAAAAACTTTAAATACATACATAAGAATTTGCCATTTAATCATCAATACAAATAAAAAAAGTAATAAATAAAAGTCACACAGAAGTAAACTAAGAATGAAAAAAAACTAGATAATTCTTGTTAAAATGTATTTATATACAAAAAAATCTTCACATTTTAATATTCGCTTACTTTGTGTTTGAGATTTTTTACATTTTTTTCCAATTTACAGGCTTGAATTTACTTGTATATTCTTTTCTCAAAAATATATTTTAAAAAAATTTAGTCTAGTAGTAATTTTGATTAGCTATTTGGTCATTTTAATTTAAGATTTTTAAGATTTGCATAATTTTTACGATTCGATTTATAATTTGTAAAAAAACAACAATTTTCAAACTGATGTAAACCTCACATGTTTTTAGTTACCAACCAATACTTCAAAATGTAATTAAATTAACACAAAATACTATTAAAAATAATGAGAAAAATGTTTAACTTTTAACAATTGGAATTAAGTTTTTTTCTAAGTTAGAGTAAAAATAAAAATAATTATGCATTTCGGAAAAACACATATTTAAATTATAATTTTTACGTTTTAAACATCATTTTTTTAAAATTAATTATATCACTTTAATAACGCACACACAAATTTTACTTTTTCAATATGAATTCATTTCAATTTTAAACGTTATTGACAGATATGCTACAATTTGATAATAAGCAAATTATAAACAAGTGCAACATCTGCAATATAATTAAAAATTAAAATCCTTCAAATAATAATTTTATTGAATTTGTAATTTTATTTTCAAGAGTAACATTTTACTTTGGTGTTTTAAAAATTTATCACTAAGTATACTTTATTTAATAAGCACAATACTTTCTTTTCACGCGACCTTCATAAAGAATTTAAAAAATTTAATAAAACTCTGCAATTCTTTTTAAATGATTATTTTTATTACACAAAATTTTGTATGTTTATTCCCACTATAATATACACTACAAATATACACTATAAAATATCCCACTGCAAATATAATTCTTGATTCCATTGATTTATAAAATAAAAGTATGGCTGAGAAAACCATAAAAATATTCTAAGTGGGGAGCAGTTAAAAGCTTATTTTATATTTTAATTTTGTAAAACATTTTTTTATGGCACCAAATCCCTTTTTCCAAAGATTACCAAATAATGATAACCATAATGTTTATCTTTCTCAGAGCCAACAATTGTTAACTAAAATTATTTAATTTTCTACACACAAATTAACTCATAAATACTGACCATATTCAAATATCTCACAATAAATATTATTAGAATTTTTATGCATAATTTTAAATATTTAAATATTTTTCACACAAAAAATTTAATGTTTTTGAAATGATATATTGATATGAAATAAAATATGTCCTTAGTTAAATTTCTTGAAATTCAAGCAAATGTATTTTGAAATTTTCTTGAAAGACAAAATTTAAAAATATATATTCAGAAAAATAAAGTACAAATATTTTTTGTTCATTAGATGCTGTAAAATCTCCTGAAAGAACAGGAAATGGAAGCCCTGGAAGTGCTTTGGTTTCTAAACCAGAAGGTTTGACAACAAATTCTCCTGGTTCTGCTTCCCAACAAATGGATGCATGAAGAAAAGAACATTATAATCTTAAGATATATTTCTCTATGTGTAATCATGATACTTATTTATACATATATATATACATAAATATAAGAGAGATTTATATATCATAATCAAGTTACAAGTATTATGCAAGACATTTAAATGACTTTTCTTATCATATAGTGAATCTGAATTATTCCTTTTCGTAAAAGGAAAGAAATGTTTTGTACTCTACCGAGTGCCAAGTGTGATAATGAAGGTAAGAAATGTCATGGACCAATTTGGTGACAGTGTATACACCAACTATATTACCATTATTATTTTTAAATTTTTAACTTAATATAGAATATCAGCTACTTTTTAAATCATCCTAATACAGGAATGTACTGTATATATACATGCAACATTATCACTCTTGTGAAAAGAAAAATATCACCAGCTGCTTTACCAATATTTATAAGTTTTCTACAAAACATACCAACAGTTGTGAGCAACATAACATTCTTAGGAATAATAAAAATTGTCTAACTTACTGAGCAAAACAATGCATGTGGACCAAACGCTATAAAACAAAACTATGCAAGTATGATAAGCTTAATTTTTTTAACCAGCTAAAATTAAGTTTAAGATCACATTTAATAAGATTAAGATGTCTAAGAAAATCAGTAATTTTAAAAATACAGAATAAAATGCAAAAGTTTTAGTCAAAAATTATATTTATGTCAAAAAAAATTTAAAAATAAAAATCGATAGCTCTATGAGTTCTAAATATTTTCCATATAAATTTAAGTACTTTTATTGATTTCTGCAATATTTTAACAAAAAATAAATAAAAGTGCATTAATATCACCGATTGTTTCTCCTGATTTCAATTGAATGTTGACGTGACCAGTCGTGCAAATCGCAATATTATCTTTTCATGCTATCTTGCCAAAGAAAAAAAGTAAAGCATACCTCAGTATCTTTAAATATTAGGAAATCTTTCAATATCAAAAATTATCCCCTAGAATATCATGACAGATCTGAGTTCTTTATTGAATCAATAAAAGGAGATGAGTCAGTTTATCGATAAACACATCTTATATCATTACTGACTCACATAATCACTTGGAAAGATAAATTGCAAATGACACAATGGTAAAATCTGAATCTAAAAGAGATTATGAAAATTATATATCCATTCATTTAGCATGTACCAGTACCATTAAATCTAATTTTTTTAACACATTTTAGTTTATATATATACACACATATAAAGTTGAAAATTTTCAGTTCTTATTATGTAAGATTGAAATATCATTTAAGCCTTTCTGTTATCGAATAATAGACATAAATCTAACAATTTCATAAAATATGTTAATATAACAAGTAACTTTATAACTCTATTTTTATATAAATTAGATAAGTTTCATTTTTAACAATTAGTTTTTAAATTTACTCACAATGCTGCATAGAAATCAAATACAGATTATTCTGGGTATAAATTTCCCCATGGCAACAGCTAACACCTATAGGACATCATCAGGACATTTTTTTCCAGAAACAAGTAATCTATTTGAATTTAAAATTTTATAAAACTGGTTTATTATTTATAATTTTAAATAAATATCACAATATAACTACGCTCATTTATGCAACATAACTGACCAATTGAATAACTCTAAATTCGAATCTAATCTGCCCACTAAATTTTTAACTTTCATATATTTTAAGAACAATATTATTAATTTCATTCATAAATGCTTGCAGATAAATTTAAAATGCATTTTACTTACTGACAGCATTAAGGAAAAAATTATTTTTAACTATGCAATAAATAAAATCAGAAAATTAAGTTAATAAAATAAAATTCATTTTAAAATTTAAATATGCCTATACAGTACATTCTCATTACATTGCACGAAAATATCTATTTTCTTATGAAAAATTTAAGATAGTAACAGGGCATGGCTTTGGTTGAACATGTAGATGTTTCAAAATAAAATTTATTAAAGTTTCAAAATAAATAAAAATGCATCCATATGGTAGATGCCAATATTTAGTTTCAAAGTAATAGTATTTAAATAAAATTATAACATTTAAAATGGACTTTTAATTCTGCTTTTCAAACGTTTAAGATTAATTAAAGCAATTACCATATTTGCCAGCATATAAGTACCTTTTCTTTGAAAATAGTTCTGAAAAACGGAGTGAGATCATATATGTCGATATTCAGTTTACTACATTCATTTCTGGAATTTTTATTTATTGCAAGATATACGATTTAGTTTCTTGTCTCTTTGAAAAGACATTGGTTAAACCACTTAAATATGGTATTAATAATGTATTGGATGGTACAGAGGTTCAAGGGACTTATCATTTAATTCTGGATATAAATGTCTGGATTTTGACAAAGATTAGAGAATGTTCTTTCCAAGATAGATTGATATTTGTATAAAGTATTATTTTTTATTTACCTAACTTTATAATTTAAATATTATGCATAAATTAATTAGTTTTATATTTCAAAAATCTGTATAAAAACGGGGTTCTTATAAGCCATCAAATATGATACATATTTTAACTTAATGTGATCTTAGACGAAAAAATTGCAATGCAGGCACTTGTTTAATAAGTAACTCACAATTCAAAAGTATGTAATTCATAATTAAGCATATTTCAAAAATGTTTTTACGTCTATTGACAGATCAATTTATCAGACAAAAATTAATCCAGTTAAACGAAAATTTTCAAGCATTCATTCATATAATCATAAATTTAAATTTCTTACATTATTGATAAATTTTGCATCAATGATAAATATGCACTAAGCCCATGTTCAAACAGTTGATTTTCATTATAAATGTGATATTCAACACTTGGCGTCAATGACATAATACAAGATTAATGTAAAAGTGTTGAATTGACAAATGATGTAACATTAAATAGGATCTGAATGAAATAATTCTGTGAATTGACCAACATTCCTATTCAAAACATCTCTTTGGTGCTTTATGATGTGTACAAAAATGTGATCCCTATATAAATTTGTGTCTTGTCTTATTTCTAACACTTTTAATTCACTCTTTATAACAAATATTTTATAACACAATGATAAAAAAAATTTGAGAACAATTTTAAAAATAATGAATAAACAATGCTCTGAAACATTACATATCACAATTTACAACATGTAACATTACACTTAACAAAAAATTGTAATAATATGACCATAACACAATAAACTTGGGAAGTTTCTAAATCAGTTCTGAATTAAAAATTAATTTCTCTGCCAATTAATATTTTGGTAAGAAAACAAAATACCAGAATCAAAATAGTTTTAAATTTTCATAATTAACATTATTCAGTACATTATAAATATTTATTTTTCTAATTCAAAGATTTTTCATTTGAGACTAATAACAAACATTCAACAAAATTCATTTATGAATCACATTCATAAATGAATTAAAGGTAACATATATAATTTTATTTAAAATATACTGATATATAAGGTTTTCAAGGTGTCCAAAAGCTCATTTTGGGGTTCATCTATATTTTTACCACTATTTACACTTATTTTATTTAAAGCAGCTCTTAAAATTGAAGTTCAAAGAATAGTTCCTGTAGCAGTAATAATAAAGCCTACATGGTACAATAATACACGGATTTTCTAAACCACCCAACAACTGTTTAATAAATGGTATCGGTCAACTTCAGCTGAAATAATATTTTAAAAAAGCTACATAAGAAGCCTCATGTGATTCATGCTTTTATCAACCCTCAAAAAAATTTTTTTATCAATTTAAACAATTATTTTAAATATAAATTAGTTTAGAAATAACAATTTCCAATCAAATAAGGGGTATCAAATTATAAAGATATTCATTTCATAATTGATAACTTTGAATTTAAATACAGTATTTGTAAATTAATACTGAAAATTTTTAAACCATTTACAATATAAACTAACCAAAATTATCAGAAAAAGTTTTAAAAATATTATTTAAAAAACACCCCTTATTCTACATAATAATTTTGAGTTGATATGAGAATCAGCAAACTAACTTCATTAAATCATTTGAATAATTCTTGATTTTAAATAATGGTACTCTTTCAATAAAAAAAAAACTTATCTTTAAGTTATTTCAGTGAACTAGCAAAATGAAATTATTTATAAACTTGTTTACAATCTCATGAATAATATGAAAAAATACTAATATATTATATTTTCAAGTAGGAATCAAACACGAATGCTCTCAAATTCGGAATATACAACCAAATGGTTTTTGAAATGCATCAAAAGTTCCAAAATCAGAATTATAATCTACAGGAAAAATTTTAATGCCAGAATAACATCATAAAATTTATAATGATAGTATTTAGATTACATGATTTCATTTCAAGGAAATTTGCCACAAATTTTTTATGATAATAATTGAATTCTAATGCTAGTTGTTTTCATTCATAGCAAATTTCATAATTATTTACTGTGCAATGCAACTAATCACCTTGAATACACTCATACTAGATTTACATAGTAGAGATTAAGCATTTAAATTTTGAGCAGTTTATAATTGTTGTGAGAGCAGTATGTACGAAAGTAATCTGATTTTTTTTTTATTCCAACAAATGCAATATATGAATACAAATATTTTAAAAAGTACCATTTCACAGTATCATTGTATCTGATCAAAAGTTATTATTAATATAGACTTATTTGATAAAATCTATATTACTGAATAAAAAAATTTTAAATAATCCATAGCAAAAATTAATAACAAATAAAAATTAACATAATAATTGTCAAATTTTCAAACATATTTCACTCAATAAGTGTTTTTTATATAATTCAAAATTCATTTAATAAAGTAAACTACAAAAATAAAACAAAATTCTAAGGGAAAATATATTCATTAAAATACTTAGTTTACAACAACTTTTTTTTAGCATAAAGCAATTAAAAATATCTGTATTAAGATAGAACATTAAAATGTTACATAATTTTCATCCTTTGAATCAGTGATTATCAATTTTTTTTTTCCCCACAACACACTTTTAATGATTTCAAAAATTGGCAGCACAAAGAAAAAGATAAGTTAAAAAGTTATTTACCTATAAAATACTGAGTAAAATAGTTTATGATAATAATTTTGAATGTAAAATAAAATATTGTCTGTACTACAAAATCAGTATGTTTATTACTTTACTTATAACAAAAAAGTTATAATTTTTATATACATTTCTAATTTGGCAGTACACAGAAGGGTCATGGCACATTGGTTGAGAATCATTGCTTTTGATAGTTAAACGTTTAAATGAATTCACTAAATAAACCTTTTAATAAGACCTTTCCATCAAGGGTATTATTTAAAAGTATACAGCTTTATTTATCAACATATTACTTTGACCCTTTTTAATAGCTGTTACTCAAAAATTTTATAGTATACTATTATATAAAATTTATTAACAAAGAAATATCAGTTTTGATTTAGACTTGAAATTTTAACAAGATGTGACTTGTAATCTGCTTTTGAAAAGAAGGGACATGTATATATTAACAATACACTGAAGGCAGAACTAAATAATTTTTTCCACAATCATAAACTTTATTTCTTAAAGGTAAATATATAAATAGCAACACTTAAATTTTCTATTTTTAGAATTTATATTTAAATCTAAAATTTTAGTTCACATTTTATGATATTTTCTAGACTACAAAATTATACCTTTAGAAACATTCCAAAATTTGAACTTACACAAATATTTAAATGCTAAACTATTCCTTTTTTTTTCTTAAGTTTAATACAAATTAAATTTTATTTTTGACAGTACAAACTGCTTGTAATTATTTCAGCGTCAAATTTACCTTTAACAGACTGAACTGAATACTCAGTTATGTAGAGATTACAAAACGTTCATTAAATATTGCAAGTAAAACTATTAACGAAAAAATTTTATTAACAAGAAGCATTAATTCAATCTAATTATAAAAAAAAATACAGAAGTTTCATGTCATGTCAATTTAAAAGCTGAAAATCATTTTATCACTTTTTGCATTGTTTCTCCAATCAATGATAAACTATTATCTTTCATGTTCAAGAACCAATGAAACATTTATAAAATTTTTAGCACACGAGCAAAATATCAAATTATGTTAGACTTATTACAAATAAATTTGAATTTCCAAAATTTTAAAAAGTTTTTTCATATAAATAAATTTTATGAGAAAATTAGACTCGGATAATTAAGAAATTTATATGTGTCATTATAACTAACCAACAGTGAAAATAGCAAATAAAAGCAATGTGCTGTAACATAATTAAAGTTCATATTGTAGACAAAATAATAAAAATGTAGTTGTTTTGCACTGGTTACCTAAAAAATATTATAATGATTAAATTAAATTTAAAAGTGCAAATAATTTGGGATAACTTACAAAATCATGAATTAAACAATTGCGTATACAAAGTTTTAAAATAATATAGCTTTGTTTCTATTTCACACCTCAGATTCTTTGTTGAGAGCAATGAAAAATACTGTTAACATAAAAAATAGGCTTTTTTATATAAAGAAATATAGTAAAATGACAACAATGTCAGAAAATTCTGGTATAAAATGTGGAGCAGTTAACAAAACTATATTTTTGGTTGTTTAATTTGCAACTTTCTCAAATTTAAAATCATGTAGCAGACTAGTTACCTAAAACAACTATAAAATGTTGTACTGAAATCAATATAAATTTCAGATGTAAATGAAATTTGAAAATAAAAGAATACATTTTAAAAATTTCTTCAGGTACAAATATATAAAAATTATTAACACAAGTAGTGCATACTCAAATCTAGGGATACAAGCATTAATCGAATTTTACTGCTGACTACAGTACTTATTAATATATTTTTTGAAGGAAGACGAGCATTACAATTACATTTGTTACAAATCTTAGTATTTTGCTGTTTTGTTATTATGAAACTAAAATATTTTAGAAATTTAATTCTATGAAAAAACACCACAAATGCAAAAACCAACTTTAAAAATCAGTGAACTGAAAATTTTAAAAGGAACTGCTTTGTTTTGTTTATTATAAAGATAACAAAAGATTAATTACAATTAGTTTATTTAAAATACAACCTTCAGTAAGTTTACAAACTTAAATTACTACAAGTGATAAGTAAATTTGAAAAATTTAAATATAATAAAATATAAATAATAAAACATTTTAACAAAATAAAGAATATAACTCACTTTCACAAAATAAAAAATTCTACATGACTAAAAAATTTAAAAAGTGATTTTAATCACATAGAAAATCGGTACATCACACATGAAATAATTTTAAAAAATACATACATGTATTTTCCATTACTTATATTTCAAAACTAAGAATTCAAAAGTTACAATTAATGTGTTAGAAATTAAATATTTAAATTTTTGTCTGTAAAAAAATAAGTAAAAAAACGATAAGTAAATAAAAAAGATAAGTAAAAAAAAGAAACAAAGAAAGAAATTCGGTACTAGAACTAGAAAAATGATAAATTATACATAAATTTATTAAACATGGTAATCTTCAATTTTCAAAAAACAAACTTTTAAGGTATTAAATTAAAATGGGATTTTCTACACATCAAAATTAAATCAATTTGATTGAAACAAATACCTAACTTTCTTAACATACATTGCATTAGAAATATTAGACACATATTCAACCATGTCAATCTGAAACTGCAGAACTGTCACATATATGATGGCAATTTTAAATAATAATATATTGACAACTATTGTAATAGTTAATGTGTTAAAAAAATTACTTACAATAGTACTTAAGAAAAATACAGATAACCAAATAAAATGCACATTAAATAATAAATTTATATAGAATTTCAAAATCACTAAATGTGGTTTTTATATTTAATCTATCACTTTTTATACCAAATGATAGCTAGAGTAAAAATTAAAAAATATTTAAACAAAATTTTTATATTTCTTATTAAAATTTAAATTATTTATATTCAAAAATGAAATGAAAAATAATGAGAAAAGTAAATATTTCAACATAATACAGAGATCTGAAATTTAACTTATTAAACTTTTTATTTTAATAATTTTTCTATTTTTTATAGCATAGCAATTAGGTAATAATTTAAATTTACAAAATTAAATGCTGAATATTTGATCTTTAGTTTGTTATGTGCAAGATAACTTCTCTTAAGTATAATTAATAACAATAAATTTACAAAAATTTTCACTTCAAATTAAGAAGTTTTTATAAGGCATTAAGCCAGACTAGATTAAATTTTATCTACAAGAAAGGAAAAATACATTAAGTAATAATAAAAAATGAAACACCACAGTTGACACTTAACACATCATTTATCTCTTATTTATAAACTAGGAAATTATCAGTTCCAGTATAAAATGCAGCAAAATCTCTACCATCTGGGGTTGGATCAGTAAATGCCAATTCCTTAAGGCTAACAACATGGCCAAAAATAAAGTTGCTCCTAGAAAATTAATTAAAAAATAAAATATGTTTATCACTATTTTACTCAATACTTTAAATTATTTGCTATAAACATGCAAATTAATAATGCAAACACATTTTTTTATAATCCACATAATGCTTATCTTTAAATGAAATAATCAAGCCAATCTAAATATTTAAATATATTCTTCACAAATAAAAAAAACAATATACTGAAAATTCTCACAAAAGTTGATCACATGGAGTTTGGTTTTTGCAAGCTGCAATTCATCATATTAAAAATAGTATAAGCAGTATAATTAAATATTTCTTTTAATCTAATATATACCTTAATTATAAATCCTAAAAAGCAATTATACACGTCCTTTAATATTTAATTCTTTTTTAATAGTTCTTCTCTTCGACATTTTGTCAAAATTCAAAAATATTAACAAAGAAATTGTTGATAAACGTTTAAAAAGCTTAAAAATGAAAGGAAATACAATTAAACAAAAAACTCTCGAGTAAAACTAATGAAAAAGAACTAGTAAAAAATTCTTCTACAAGGACTAAATAGAAATTAAATTCAAAAATTACCAGGTTTAGAAACATATAATCATATATTGCAAAAAAGTTTCCAATAAATAATGTTATTTTCCTATTTAGAAAAACAATTTTAAAAATGGAATACAGAATTCTTCTAGGAAAATATAAGACAAAAAAATCAAAATACACCTGCAAACTCCACATGAAAAATTTAAAAAATATTTTTTGCATGTGGAGAATAGCTTTTTTAAATATATCAAATTAAAGCAAAATATTGTAACACATTCGAAATAATGTGACAAAAGACAATTATATATACATATATATATATATAACAATTATTCTTCAATTTATTTAAATTAAATATATAGTTATTTTTTGATACACGATCACAGAATTTCATTAATTCTGTGCTTCAAGCATCCATGTATACACATTTAACACAATTTTAAAGATGAGAAAAGGAGCATTTAAATTTTTATGCCATTGAAAATAATTCTTTTTATTTACTTACAAACTACAAGTAAATATCAATGTTGTACTTTTATAAATAAAATTTTGATAATGAGCACAGAAACAGAGGATGAATAAAAATACAATGAAGTCCATAGTTACTTGAAAACTATACTGATTATAAAAGTTACAAAATATTTTATTATTTTTATTTATTTTAAAAAATACTTAATGCAAAGTAAAAGTAAAATTAAAAAAAGCAGAGATTTTAGTCAGATGCAGGTTCCCATTTCCTTAAAACCAATCTAATGCTAAATGTACACATTTGCCAAATGTCCTAAAACATGTACTTTTTTTTATTTAAAGTGGTAACAACAGTTTCACATTAGCTACCCACCAGTGTCACAAGATTTCAGTAGGACACTGGCAGGTTTAATACAATCCAGTGTCTTTCACTGAACTTTTCTGTTCATTATTTTGCTTTGCCATGATGAGTGTACGCTGCAATGAATTTCAATACTGTATCTTTAAAATGCCTAAAAGTTGTGGTGCTTCAGTCACACTTGCTTCAACAAGGTTGTCTTATAGCAATATGGCCGTTTTGAAAATTGAGAGGTCCAATACTTAAGACTTTTGAAGAAAGTGCAAAACTTACAGAACTTTATATAATAAAGTTCTCACACAATAATCGAATATATATATTTCTATAAAAAAACTTATTTTAATGCTTACAAAATGCATTAAAAAATAACACTTTTTATTCACACAGATGTGTTTCCTTTACTTTGATAACCAGCTCTATATAACAGCATTTTTGTATATGAATAAAACTATTAAAGAATGTATTTTGATTGTTTCTTAATATATGTATAAGTCATTGTGTAGATAATATAGTGTAAAATATCAATGTTTAATTATTTTATCTTTTATAAACATTATCTTGAACTAGACAATAAAGAATAGTAATTTATAAAAAAATTTATGCAGAAATTTTAATGTTCAATAGAAAAATAATGGAAAGTCATTAGAATTATAAAAATATCTAATTAAATATCTTTCTCACAAATAAAAGTACAAAAGAAACTGATTAACATTAGGTTAGAGTTACACTTAGACTCCATTAAACGACTCAGACTTTATTAATAAAGTGGGTGACCCGAGCAACTGGAACTAGGAAACACTAGGTTTGGAGTTAATAGTACAAAATGCTGATAAAAGCAGAGGTGCCCAATAACATACAAACCCAACTCTAAGAAGAACATTAGGTTTTCAAAATTGAAAAATATCAATCTAACCAAACTCCTTCCTGATTAAAAAAGAACTTAGATATTAAAGAATATCCACTTTAGTAGAAAGTAAGACATAACTCTGTTCATCAAATACAGACAACTTGATATATCTCTTCATTATAATTTTGAAGAGTTGAGAAATGACAAACACAGATATTTATTAAATCACCAAATTAAAAATAAAATTGATATAATCGGCAGAAGTATACTACAATTGAACACATTCAAAAGTATAATGTTTTTGATAAGAGAGAAACAGCTAATTTTATAAAGATCAGACTGGTTTTTCTTGCTTTCAAAATCTTCTTTAATCATTCAATATATTTTCTCATTTCTTGGTTATTAACCTACACAAAATTTTCCCGATAATTATTTAAGCTTTTATCAAATAAAAGTACATAATTATTAGCATTAACCTTTTTCTTCAGTAAGTAGGAAAAATAAGGTACAATTCCAAAAACTGTTATATAACCAGACTTTTTCTGCACAACTGAATTGCTTTGCAATAGCTCTGTCAGCAAACATTGCTTGAAAGAGACAATTTATATTGTTACGAGAACTGTAATTGAAATCCACTGTTTAAAACTAAACAGGCCCATGGGATTTCAGCATTTAAAATTTCTTTTAAAGAAAGAAATGAATCTAAAATTTCAGAGCATGTCTTAGGTTTACATTCTTTAACAGGAACTGCAGTAGTGAAAAAATCTTTTAAATGAATAGATTATTTTGACAGATGCAGCCATCTCTTATAAATATATGTTTTTCCCTTTTTATATGGAATTTGATTGCCGATTCACCCATATTTGAAATACAGAAATATTTTGTGCAAAGCACACAATGGGAATGTGTTTTTTCTAAATTACACAAAAGCTGATCTTTGTATGTCTTCTTCAGAGTCTACTGATCAGTGAAAAGACACTTTTCACCAGCCAGATTAAATCTTTTACTTCCCCCTCTATTTTATTAATAAACAAATTCATCCTGATTAACTGAAATTATATGTAACTTGCAGCGAGGGAGATATGGAAAGTATATTTAAATATTAATATTCAGTGAATTATCAACATCATTAAGAAAACAAAAGCAAATCAAAAAAGAATCAATTAAAATCACCCATCTGATTGCACAACATGACAATCTTGTTTGGTGATTAGTTCTAGATCTTTAAACAATTAAGAATACAAAAATCAACAATTAAGAATACAATATAATATCGATCGTACCGCCACCTAGTGGTATAATAAAAAACTAATACTTAATAAGGTTTTTAGATAATTTCATTGAGAATTTTAAAATATTAAAACAAAAAACTGAAAAAAGTTTTACTATTTTGAAAAATAAAAATAAATGTATCAGGATAAGTAAAAATTTCAGGAGTAATTCACAATTTTTAAGGAGTGATTTTTTTAAACAATTCCAAATGTAGTTAAACTGCCTTTCCTAAGCAAATGATTAATTATTTTCATCTAAAATAAAAATGGTTATTCAGAGTTATATTTTGATTCTTTTAAAAAAATTTTGCTATCTTCTTCAATTTTAACTTTTTTTCAGTGATCAATGTGTAATAGGTTAACTAATAAAAATTGCTTTTTTAAATATAAGTTTCAATATTACATTTACTGTTAATTTTTAAGTTTTTTTATGGGGGTAAGATAAATTCAGCAACCAAACAGCACTCTCTTTGTAAAAAAAACTTTTTAACAAACAACATTTAGCAACTGACAGTTGCACGACAATAAAAACAAAATGAAAAAATAGTGAAATAAACTTCAACAAAATAGACAATATAGATGTAAAAGACAAAATATATAATAGATATAACATATAATAAACAAAATAGCAATAAAACTGACATAATTTTATCCATTATTTTATTGAAAATACTTTTTAAATATAAATATTTTCAAATTAAGTTGGTCTACTTGCCCAACAAATTTAAATTACAAAATAAAAGTATGATAATTATATATAAAGCAAACCTACAAATTGCCTAATTTATTCGTTCTTTTAATTAAATAAATTATTTGAAATGCTTAAATTCTTCAGCTAATATGTTGAAGAATAAAATTACCTTAGGCAATCAATCATACGAGAAGCAACTTTGCGTCTTCGGTATTCTTTCGCTACCCAAATGCGATTAATCCCACAAACAGCAGGAACAGTTTCAGAACTTGCATACCAATTCCCCAATTGCCATATATTTTTCTTATCTTCACAATCATCTTCTGTTACAGAGTTTTCATCTAACACAACTGGAGAAGCCTAAAGTATTAAACATTTTTATAAGAATAATTGGACTTGAAAAAATTATGGCTTTCAAAATAACTGGAGTATTAATAAAAGACTTTCAATTTGATTAATTTTCTAACTATAGGAATCTAATAAAAACTTATTGTAAGAAATAAGAACTTTCTAAGCCGTCAATGGATCACATTAAAAACTTTTGGCAGCACATAAAAATCCAATTATATTTGAGAGGAAAATTTTATTTCTAAACTTTAATAGTAAGAATTTTTCAAATTTTTTTTAAAAATAAAAAAGGAAGGCAGAAATTAGTAAAAAACAAAAGATTAAAATAAAAAACCTTTTTATACACTTTTAATATTGTTAAATTGAATGAAAGTAATTTTCTAAAAGCTAAAACTAGTTAAGATTTATTCAAAATATATTGTTATTTTTGGAAATATTTTTTGTAAATGAAAATACCTTTATACATCAATGAAATAAGAACTGATTAGGAAAAGAAAAAAAACCTTTAGTAAAAAAATGTCTTTTATGGAAGATTTTTTTACTGATAGTGACTCTGAAAAGCATGCTAGATGATTTAATGAGAAAGAATCAGATGTTGAGATACTAAAATGATATGAAATGATTATGCTTAATTATTTAAAAGCAAAGTAAATTTTTAAAAACTGGTATTTTCCATACTTTTTTGCTTAGTTTGGTTTGTCATTCAACAGTCATTTTTGCACATGAGGGCTAATTAGACATCCACCTAGGGTCTAAAGTGGATTCCAAATCACTATAAACATCCATGACCATGTTGAGATTCTAACCCATGAACTGTTGAATAAAAAGACCAGAGTACTAGTTGTCCGGCTGCCAGCTTGTATAAAAAAATCTTATAATACTTTGCAAAATTAATTGCAGAACTAGGAAGTAATAATTTCAATTCATGATTCCATTGGTGGGAAAAGAAGTATCACAAACTGAAATCAATATAATGAAAATCACACACATTAAGAATACATTTAATAAAATACTATAGATGTTTCTCAACACAGAATTAACAGTCTTCCTAATTACATTAGTTTGATACTCAATGGTCATTTTTTGCACATAAGGGCTAATTAGACAAAGACCTAGAGTTTTAAGTGGTTCTAAGCCCTTAACAACCAAACCCAGGTTAAGATTCAAAACCATGAGTTGTTGAACCAAAGGCCAGAGCAGCAACAGTTTGGCTACCAGCTTGACTGATTATCATATTGCTGACATTACCTATGTTTCGAATATGATAATAATGACACAAGTCGCAACAAATTTTTAAATTTTCCACCATCAAACTATTGTTTAAAGAACCAATTCAGCATAGAATTGACCAGAGAAAGTATACAAATTAAAAATTTTCCAAAAGCAAACAATTATTTTTGATAGTAAATTAAAATAAAAATAATTTGTTCTACCTTTGATAAAATTAAATTAATTTTTTTATACACAATTTCTGAATCACAGACTGTTCTGATAGTTTAAATTCTACCAAAAACTATTTTTTCAAAACTGAGTCATATTATAATATTTTAATTTTTGGGTGCCTTAGACAATGACAAAAGCAGCTTCTGCACTTCATTTAAATTACTTGTTTTATGGCCTATCATGGTTCAATGATCTAAATATGAAATGTTTCTTGACAGAATTTTACGATACATAGAAACATACATTGACTTTGCCATTAATATTAAGAACAATTTAAAATAAATCTTTATCTTCTATTTCTCACTGAAAGTTTTATTTATATTATGTTATAGATTACATGTTTTTTTTCTGAAATAAAGGAATCTAGTAATAAAAGGACACCAAAAACTAAAATTCAAAAATTTTTATTCTTTAATGAATGTTTCTAAAATCTTTCACAAAATTAATAAAATAGAAGGAAAATATCTACAGGAGGAATTAATTTTTAGTGGCTATTTAACATTTTCCAGAAGTCAACTCAAAATTCCTAAAATAGTTCCCAGGTCCCAGAAAAAAATCAAATTTCAGGAGTTTCTAGGATTTGTAGAATCCCAATTTAGAAGTTAGACACATAAATAAAAATAGGTACTTTTCCATATCTCCATTCATGACCTTAAAGAAATAGCATGTTTCTCACGAAGAAGCAAAAATAATACAACGTAAATATGATGATTTTAATGGGTAAAAATTAAATTTTATATTAAATATATTCCAATCAAATTTCTTTTTTTTTTTGTCACAAAAATTGACTGGAGAGTGATAAATAAAGTTAAGCAAGCTAAATGCTAAACAAAGCTAAAGCAAGTTGGGGTAGAAAATAGCTTACTGATATTTTTGTCTGTTAAAAGGAGTACTGTGATCACAAGTCGCAAAGAGTATAAAACAGATAAATACAGTAAAATTAATTTTTGTTTCATTGAAAATAGGTATCACATTATATGTACACTAACAAATTATATGTACACATGATGTAATTGTTGAGCAGTTTCCATCAGAAAGCATTGGCATTTAAATAGATTTTTTCAATAAATATTTAATTTACAAAATGTAAATAAAATGTTTGTATATTTTTTAGTAGTTTCTGAAAATAAAAATGTTTTAAATAATACAATACGATGCAAATAGAATATTTGCAGCAGTAATTTAAAAAAATTTTCCTGTTACAGTGATTATTGTACAAGGGTTTAATGGAAAAGTATCCAAAGTTCTTAACATCTAATAAGGGCAAATTTGTATTTATCTATCGAATAAATGTACCAAGGAAAAATTCTTCTCTTTCCCTTCTTCTCATTAAAATACATACAGGATTTAAAATAATGGAAGTTGGATATCATATAAGACAGCCTGGTAGTCATTCGAAGGAATTTCAACAATCTAGTAGTCATTGATGAAAGTTATTGTAAGGAATTTCCCCATATGCTGCATAGTGAGGCATATTCCTGTATAACAAGGAAATAACACAGGAGCCTACTGGGTAATGACAAATAAGAGCAGTTTTCGAACTTGTTGCGGTGAAGGGTTAGTCACCCAAATGCCTGCCGTTATTATAAAAAAATTAATAAAGTTAAATACAAAAATTGATAAGATTGCATGAAGCAGATATGTAATATACATCTCATATTATTCAACAGTAATTGGAGTCAAGATCAGAGCTTTAAACTCTGTTCATCATGATCCTAACATTCTGGCTCTTATTAAAGAAAAAATAATTACATTTTTTTTAGCTTTTGCTAAATTGACAGTTTTATTGGATTTTTATAAAGATTTGATAGGCCTTATAAGATTATATAAATTTCCATAGTTTTTAAGAAATTCAGAACTTTAAAATTTAAAAAAGAATAAGTGTAATAAAACAATGTTAAATAAATGACATATAAATGGAATAAATGCAAAGAAAGCTCAATTTTAAATTATAAACATTTGTAAAACTTATATTTTTGCCTCTTTTTATTTTATCAAAAAACTTTAAGGCTTGAATTAGAAAACCTTTAATGAATAATGGTATTTTTATCAACTTCAGATTTATTATATCAATCTGTATCAAAGTACTTAAATGACATTAGAGATGACTAATTATCCTAAGTAGTGAGTGGTGTGTTGTCCACCAAATATTTAAGAATGAGAAAATAGATAATGAATAAACAGCCATCTTAAAATTGAAATGTTTGGAGTCTAATAAAAAAAGATTTATCACGACTCTTAAATGATTGCTCTTAATAGGATTAAATATTTTTAATAATATTTATCCAATGATAATAAATTAACTATATTTTAACTTCAATGGCACTACAGCAAGATATAGGGCCAAAGCCATCAAAACAAGCTTCCTCCAATGGACCAAATTAGAAGTGCTACAATCTGCCGATAGTTAATTTTTAATGTTTTTAGCTCTGGCTCCTATGCAATCCAAAATCAAGAATAATTTCTTCCTTTTTTGATATTCTCCATATTTGCAAAAGTCCTCTATTTAATGGGATCGAAGTTATCACATCAAAAAATATCCCCAAGCTATTTTGATGTAATAAGATTTAATAATTTGGTCAACATTAATATTTTAACTACTGTTTACTAATTTTTTAGATTTAATATGTGGGTACTGAAAATCTTGTAAGATAATTTTATCATCTTGTGATATCTTGTAAAATAATTAATATCAAAATTGGATTTGGTATGTTTGCAACTCTAGGTCCATTTTTTTATACACAAGAACTTATCTGATAAAGACCAATATTTTAAAGAGAATATAAAGCTACTAGAAACACTTACACCTATAATGAAGATTGAACCAATAAACGTTATAATATTTTTTAAATAACAAGGAAAAATAAATTTTTGGATTCTTTATACCATTAAAACTATTATTCTCATTGTTCAAGAAAGACATCAAACATTAGGCATTTAAACTGAATTTAACATCTAAACCATTATGTTCAAATCAGAAAAACTGAAGCATAAAGGTAAAAAATCTGTACTTACTGAAGTAATGGACTCAGCTACTAAACAACCTTTTACTCTTTTATCATATGAAATAAACAGCAAAAAATTAACATTGGGTCTAACAGGAAATCCTGCATTAGAAAATCCCAAATCTCTGAAAGTAGAATATTTTAAATATTTTATAAATTCTGAATTTTTCACAATTTTAATCTCCTGTTCTTAAAAAGAATTTAATATACTTAATTATTTCTGATTAATTAATAAATCTAAAAGCAATATTTATAAATTTACAAAAATGTTATTAATTTGTACAACAATATACATTAAAAATTAGTTGAAATGTGTGAATTAAATACAATGTAATTTTCATATAAAGTGTATAAAGCAGGGGATTTCATATAAATACTAATTAATCCATATGATATAAAAACCATATTAGGAAAAATTATGACACATTTTCATACCTTTTTTTTAATAAAACAAAAAAGAAATGAGACTTCTCAAATATTATCATATTGATCATGTATGTCCTGCATAGATTGTCATTTTAAGAGAAAAAAATTGTTTCAGAATGTGTAGTATTTAATAGCGTTTTATATCTAAAAATAAGAGGAATATTGCAGAATAACCACACAGTATAAGAGTAAAATTTTAATTCTATATACTTGATAATAATAAAATTAACACAAGGGAACAGAGGTATGGTGGCCTGATTGAGAAAGGCATCATTTTCACATCTAGAAAGAAGTATTATATCAATCCATCTTAAGATCTGTTGTATTTATTCACTAATGGCAATAAGATGTAAAATAGATCATGGTTGCAACCTCCTCCAAGTAAAATGATACTTCTGGGATTAGCAGACTAAGTCTTGAGGTCTTCTGTTGGTCTTAGCTTTTCAATTATGAGAACTAATCCACCATGTTATGACAGCACACACATTGGTGGCTCCACAATATGCCATTAATTCTGTTCCTTATACCAAAAGGAGGAACCACAGCCAATCATCTGACCAGCAAATCATTGTATATTAAATATGATATTTTCTTTGCAAAATCTGTTATAAAGGAATTTTTGTTTTTAATAAATTCAATTTTATTCAGAATATTAAAAGAACATTAAAAAACTGCAAATTTATCTATGTATGTTAAGGCAAATAAAAATGAGTATTTGTTGTTAAATGAGAGATATGAATAGCCATAATCTTAAGTCTGGTGATACTGAATACAATAAAAGGTTAAAACAGAGTACAAATAATTTAAAGATAGAAGGTATTAATAAAAGGATAAAAATATATATTTCACATACACACACATTTTTAAATACAAATTATACTTTTATAATTATAATATATATATACATATATATAAAGAAATAAAACTTTACTCATGTGTTATTTATTGGAAAAGATAAACTTTGCAAAATAACTAAAAACTCTTGTAGTATTTCATACTGCCATTCATATTTAACATAAAAATGTAATTGATCATAAGAATAAAAATAATTACATTTATTAAAATATGTGTCATAAAAAACAACTTTTGTCACACATAACTATTATTTTTTTTTCATTATTGACTTAGAGGTTAGTGGTAAATATGATTACCATGAAACTGCAAATAAAATTTACACAAAAAATATTATCCTACAGTTATTATATTGAAGCAAATAAAAAAATGCATAGTTCATTTTTTTTTCCAAAATACAATTTACAATTATGAATATTTGACATTAAATTAATGCTGTAAATGAAATTTTAATATTTCAATTTGTATTTGATTCTGAAAGTATATCCAATAACTTTAAATATGTATAAATATTTTTTCAGATATAAAGAATACAAAATCTTTATATTACTCTGGTGAAATGCATTTAAAAAAGTTAAATTTGCAAGAAAAAGTATAACAATTTTTCATTGAGTTGGGTGCATTAATGAAGTATTTCTTAATATAAACAACTTAAATGACAATATTCTGAAACTATTTTGTACTGCTTCTCAGCATAAATCTCAAGAGCAATAGGTTAATTTATTTTAATTGATAAAAAATTTTAATTTCAAAGGAACAAAAAAATGTATATAGACTTTTTATGTTAGATATACAAATATTGACACAAAAAGTTTAATAGCTTCATGCAAACAAATAAATCAACTCTTGCTAAATAATTTACTTGAATTATACCAAACATAAATGGGTACATCATGATTTTGACCAAAATTTAATATTTTAGTTATTAATATAGTTTAGAATTTAGAAAGATTTATTACTACAATTAATCTTTAACTACTATTAATTTCTTTTTCAAAAACTTTTTTAATTGAAAACATTTTAATTTAGAAATATTCACATACATTAGAACAACTCTATTCAATATTCTGATTAAAACAAAATACAATTCATAAAAATAATAATAATTTACTTCTGAAATACACCTTTAAAAAATTAACAAAAAAATCAATTTTTAATCCAACAAAAATAATATCTCTGTAAATATTTAGTTTCAAAAATTTTTAAACTAAAGAATAATACATGATATAAGCCATAATGAATTATAATTGAAAACAATATTGATACAATAATTATTATGGCAAGTGAATTTTATTACTGATTCAGAATTGAATAACGGCATAGAATTGAAAAAAGTATACACACAGTCTATATAGTGGTTATGGGTAGAATTCAGTTACTAAACAATAGAATTAAATAATTCAAGACATCTTTTTTAAATATCTTTTTATTAATCTACAAAGAAAAACTATACTGAAAAGGAACATTTTAAATGTTTACTATTCCAATCTAACAAGTCAAGACTTAATTTTTATTCATTCTAAAGCATGCTAAAACTTATTTACTATTCATTATTCGACAATTAATACATGTTTAAATTTAATTAAAATTTTAATACATGTTTAAAACTGTGTACTAATTATTCAAATACAGATATGTACTTCAAGGATTCCCTAATGATTTTCAGTTATGACAAAATCTACTTAGATGTGAAATCAATGCATGTGAAAGAATGTGAATTTACTTGAAAAATATATGAAGAATTATGTACATTTTAAATTTATACTCTTCAGGAAAATGTTACATAATGAATGAATATTTAAAAACTAAATGCAATATTTTTATTATTCCTGAATCAAATACTTAACCTGCAATTTTATTAAATTCATGAAAATTAGAACAATTATTTTGAGTACAAAAAGTGTGAAATTGAAAACAGTACATCTATTCCAAAAAGTACTTTTCAAATTATAATTAATGCAATAAATAAAAAATCAATTACAAAGATTTGAAATTAAATAAACATGTATTATAAAAAAAAACTTGAAGCATATTTTTATGGCATTTATGTTCAAAATAAATTGCTTACTTTGAACAGTTATTTGAAAAGCACAAAATATTAGGAGAAGCAGAACAGAAGAAGTTAATCATTCAAAGGTCAAATAGGCTAACTACCATGCAAATTCCCGAGTGACAACAAAAGTTAATAATTTTTCAAAGCTCTACTCATATTCTAAGTCAGAAAATAGTTATAATTATCTACTAGCAAATTTATTTACTTTTATTAATTTTTTAAATAGTTTAGATTAAAAAGACATTTTTTAACAACTAACAAATAAATGTTTTTCAAAATATTAACTCCATCAAATTTTGTTGCTGTTATTAAGAAAAATAATTTTATTACAGTAATTAATATAGAATAAAAAGAAATTTTTACAAAAAAATTGGTCTTAAGAGAATACAATAACTTCAATTTTCAACCATATAACTGATATGTAGTAACTTTATAAAGAGAATATGCATATAAAATAGCCATGCATTAATCTTATAACTGAAAACTGCAATCATACCATAAAACTTATTATTATGTACTATAATTGTTATTATTGATGACTGCTATAAAAACTTAAATACAAACTGGATTTAAAAATTGTATAAACTTACCTTAATAAATTCAAAACTAGAAAACCTATTCTATACATTAATTTGAGAAAATTCTATACCATGCAAATAAAAATTAATTTGCTCATAACTTATTATGAAGATTTCCCTACGATCAGGATGATTAATATTAATTTAAAGCAGCAATAAATGTTTGATACTAAATAAATACTTATGTAATGCATTTAACAATTTCATCAACAACTTCAAAAATGGAATAATAAAAACTCAGAAATAAGAAAACTTGGGAAATTTTTAAACATAAATAATCAAATATATATATACATTTCAGGCCACCTAAAATGTAATATAGAAATATCACAGGAAAATTTGGCAGATAACAGATTATAGAAATCAAATATTGAAATTATAACTTGTTGTGAACTATTGACAATGGCAAAATCAGTAGTTAATATAGCTACAATAGCTGGTTATTATCATTGCCCCACACCTCAGAACAGAATCAAAGAATCTTTGGGGTATGGTAGTCTGTGTGCTTCCAGATAGTGACAAAGTTGATGTAGAGCTGCTACCTGGAGTATATAGCACCTGCTATATATCTGGGTGGTGTAACCCATACCAATTGATATGCAAGCATGACCATAAGTTTCAGATTAGCAGCAGATCAGGAGAACAAGAGAAGACCAAGGAAACAATTTAATCTGATGAGTAAAAAAGTGATGAATAATGTGTGCACATGTAATTACACATTATTATGTTAGAATATGGCTGGTGGTTGTCAAAGTATGGAAGAACTAAGAGTTCCAACCTTTAGATGTAGAACTGACTGTTCAGTGGATTGGCAATGCAAACTACAGAAATGTAAGAGTGAAATCTAAATACGTTACCAAACGATAATACTGGATACAGCATCTATGTGGTGATGCATAGCATAAATTTCAGCAGTGCCACACCAATGTCTCTAAAATTGAATCTAATCATTGTGTTGTATTTATAAAACAGATTTGTCAATAAAGACATCACGCAATGGTGTAATGATGTGGATGTGATCGATCCTATTAGTGCAGTTCCAACATCTAGCAATTGCATATATGCATCACAATTGCTTGGTTACATCCAACACAATCACTGATTTCTCTTAAAGATAGTCTGCAATCCCAATAGGTTACTATCTTTCCACCATCGAACTCAGAAGATTGCTCGAAAGACACTTCATCTCTTCTACAAGGCATAAACAGCTCATACAAATAAAAGAAAAATATGCATGAAAACAATTACTGTATTTTGAGTTGGCAAACTATTTTCTACCTTAATATAATGCTTGCAAATGGCTCTACAGTTGTCTGTGATGCAAATTTTTTTCCTACACTTCAGATTTCAATCATTTGAAATAATCTCAAGCACTTTTCAATGTTTTTAAACATGAATTGTGTCAAGAAGATTGTAGGTTGGTTTGTCATTTTATAATCGCTTTTAGAACATAAGTGCTGATTTGATCTTAACTTACAGATTACTCAGTTTCGACCATTAAAAACCTAAATTGACTGTTGTATATAAAATATAGAATGACAAATTACATACTATATATCAAAATTAAGTTATTTTATTTAAATGTGCTATTACAGATAACTTTGACATGTTTATATGCATGCTATGTTTTTTAAGAGCTATTAATTTGCAAAAAATATTTTTAAACATGCAATTCCATGTTTATGACAAAACTTCAAGTTTTCCTATGATATTTTGTAACGTATTTTCTAAGATTTTTAAATGATTACAGACAGAAAATTTGTAAATGAAATAACTTAAATCTCTCAGAAAAAAATTCATCAGAGAAACATACTTATTCATACATAAGAACTGAATAGCTATTTTGGATTTTAAATTTTTATAATAAGATTCCACATATAAATCGATAAAAATACCTTAAACTATAAGTATTCTTATTTCCTAGAAAAACTTGCAGAAAGCAAACATATACACACAAAAAAAATATAGCTAGAAAACAAATATACATTTTCAGAAATGATAACATATTAAAAATAAATTCTTAATTGCCGATTTGTATTATCAAAAATAGAAAAGGACGAAAACATAATTTTGGTTATTTTGATAAATTATGAAATTCTTAAAATATTTTTACTTGTCTAAGCTAGATGGAACCTAATTTTAAATTTAGAAAACATCAACAAAATTTTTATTTCACACAAACAACGAACAAATATCTCATCGTATTGTTTCTATTGATATTTAAAATATAAAAATAGATATGAGAGACAAAATTATTTTTCATTATATTTTTAACTTTGATATTAAACATTTTTTTCTCTACATAAATGTGAGTGTGCATGTGATTCTCTTCATAAAATATAACTTTTCTTCATTATGACAAATGATGGCAACAATTTTATTTACTTCACTGGTATGAATTTAGCTGTTACATGACTAAAAATATCTCAAAGGTAATATTTAGGAGTATTATGTACTTCTTTTGAAATCTCTTTATAGGAAAATTCTACAAAAAAATGCATTCATATTATAAAAAAAAATAGTTTTTTTTGGAAAATTACCTAGATATACAAGTTAAAACACTTTCCAGCATAGTTAAAAATCTCATCACATTACTAGTTTAAATGTTATGAAACAACTTTTGGTGCAAGTCCTCCCCCCAAGAGATTTCTCGCCAAATCTAGCGTATATTGTTTTGATTATAATATTGCTAATTTGAGTTTTTACATTTCAGATTTTTTTTTTGATGTCAGATTTGGTTTTCCAAGAGTTCTACATCATTTTTATGCCATATATATGGTTCATTTTAGTGACAACAGCAATTGAAGTTTTCACTTTACTATCAATTTGAACTTTTTGTTCAACATTTCAATCTGAAGTTTTTGTTCTAAGTTTCAATTTGAAGTCATTTGATCATTGTTTACTGTTGTGTTTTGTTGTCACCAGCATCCAAACAGCATAAACTGTTCTTTTTTCCAACTTCATTTCTTTTATTTATTACTTATATATTTTTTATTTTGTTTATTATATATTATATATATATATATTTAAATTTATTATTGTGTTTTCCACATCGTACACTATTTTTTTCCAATTTCTCTTTATTATTTTCTTTTTCTCATATATTTTTGTTAATTTATCATAATTCATGTAAGCTTGGCATCATATCAAGTAAGTCCATTATTGTTATTTACTTAACTCTTTTACCAATTGTTTTGAAGAGAAGGCAAACCCAACAAAAAAAGTTATTTATTTTCAAATAATACTTTAGATTTGTTGTACTATTATATGATTTAAAACTTTCTAAAATGCATATTTTTAGAACTTTGGGAAAATTTCCACGTTAAAAAATATGCACTTAACTTGGCAACAAAAAAAGTTGCATCAGTCGCCAATGGGTGGGATATCCCACTAGTTCCCAAATTTTAAGTGATTAATAAATATTAATTACATAGTGGCTGTGAATAGCATTACATACACACCTTTTATGAAAAACATGAATCGTGTATGAAAAACATAAATATGAAAAACATTTATTCTATTCAAAGTAACACACAATTAGCTTAAATCATTTGATTAGTATAAATATTAATTCACAAGATTTTGACATGATTTATTCCTGCATACTGATAAACTCTTCAAATCAATATATAGCACAAAATATGTACCTGTTAGCAATCAATAAAATATCCTGAATTTTCTTCAATTTAAAGTTCTTATCATCTTCGCATACTTTTATAATTCGACCATCTTCATATTTTCCAATAACATGCTCTTTCTTCCATCCCTAATTTTCATAAAAAATTTATTTAAAATAACAACTTTTTTTCTTAATTTTTAGATTATATATTATAGAATGTTTCTAAGTGAAAATTAAGTTTTTAGTCAACATTAATGAAAATTAAAATTATTTCAAATTCAAGTCTTACAGGAAATCTTAAATTTACAAGATACATATCATGATATTTTGAATGAAGCTTTTCATCTTCTCCATCTCCAACAGAATATATCATATGGCAAGTTTTGCACTGCTTAGCTCCGAATTCTTTTTGTCCTGCATCAATAATCAACTGCTCAGAGCCAAATGTATCTTTTATGCGAGCTGATTTTTTCACAACACTGAAATTAAGCATTTTTTAAGTTATTAATAAACTATATATTATTTTTAAATTAAGAAAATACACACTAATAATTGTTATTTTACAGTGCAATGGTTTTTAAAATATAAAAGCCTTTTAAAAACCACAGCAATATGGAACAATCTAAAAAATATTACAATGGAAAAACTTTCTAGAGTAAGCAATGTACTTTTCATACACTTGAAATAAGTATTTATCACTTTGGATAGATTTTTTCCTTTAAAAATTCTAAGTTTAATTAATCTTATTTGAATATATATATATATATATATATATATATATATATATATATATATATATATAATTTTAAATGATATTTTAAAAAATTGTCTCTAGCAGTAATATTTGACAGTTTCAGTTGTTCAGATTCTTGGGTCAAGACTTTAACCCTTGTCTGGAGCTGTCAAGTGAGTGTGAATCATAGTTGAAATTAAACAGACATATGCGATTGGTTAGTACTTAAGTGAGAAGTTAAGACTTGAGAAGGTTTTAAAATTAAATAAGGAGTCAATTTTGATAAGGATTGAAATATGTTTTGTCGTTTAGAAATTTTAATTTCATAAATAAATTTAATAGTACATTTTGAATATAATAAAAATATGAAGTTTAAAAATATATCAGAAGAAAAGATAAAAATCAAAGTCAATGAGAACGGGAACATGCCATCAGCTTATTGGCTAAGAGCTTTTGATGTACCTAAAATCAAACCTTTGGGTTTGGTTTATTTGTCGCTCAACAGTCATTTTTTGCACACGAGAGCTAATTAGACCGGGACCTACAGTTTAAAGTGGATTCCGAACCACTACAAACATCCATGCCAAGGTGTGATTCGAACCCACAAACTGTTGAACCGAAGGCAAGAGCACTAACCATTCGGCTGCCAGCTCGGCACCTTTTGTTTGGGAAGCATTTCAAATAATTACTATGAACTAAGGACAAGATTGCTAGCTTAATAATAAACATATACAAATCTTTTTTTAATAATTTTTTCAAATAAAAAATAATAAAAAAACTACAAATGTAGCTTCTTGATTGAGAAATAAATTTCATGGATATAAATTTTTTTATTTTATTTACAATAATACTTACTGTTAATCGCACTTATAATAGTATGAGGAGGATTTGGGCAAAAACTTACTTGCAGTAAGATTAAATTTATTTTACAAATTAGAAAATATTTTTAATCTATATTTCCTTTTTAAATAATGCATCAGCACATTTAATACTTAAGTAATTTATTTTCTGCTTTACAAGAAATTTTTAAGCATTATTTGCTTTTCTTCAATGTTTACATAAACAAAATTTCATCAACTATCAATTAAAGAATATTTTTGTTCAAAACAACAAATTTTAATACTAATTTAAAAATACTTATAAGCATTATCAGCACATATTTAAATAAAAATTTGTTGTTGCAACTGAGGGCTTAAATCACTCCAATGTTATATAACAGACAGTTTAGAGAATATACTTTCATACACATTATCAATAAGGCTTCCAACCCTATTTTTAATCACAAAAAAACATCCAATACAACCAATTGCTTGGAATACTTTTGTGAAACCGATTTGACAATCTTGAATGCTATTTTTAAGTTAACATACTAATTATGCATAAAAAAAACTCTTGCTAAAATAATTTGAGTACTGTCAGAAATTTAGAACCACATTTATGACATTAGATTTCTAATACTTTTAAGAACCATTTTAATTTTACTTAAGTGGTAAATGATGAAAATACAACCGTTTTTAATGTATTTTTAAACTATCATACCAAAAATAGAAAAATTACGAAAATTCTTAAAGTATCAATCATTAAGCAGATAGGGAGTTAAAATATTAGTTTCAAAATATTAAATAAGTGGAAATATAGCGTGTATTTCTAAAAATTATAAAATAACATCATTTTAAAAATATCTAAAAGATACATAAATATTATTCAATGAGACAAGCAGAACTGAAATATTTGTTACAATAAAACTAATTTTATAACAAGTATCTTTTCTTGTCATAAATATTCAAAAATTTGCTAAATAGACATAAAATATTAGAACTCTTAAAAAGAAATAATTACATTAAATTAAAAAAAATAGGTTCAAAAATTTTAAATTGATTAGTTACCTTTCTAATGAAACTGGTTTGTTTTGCTTCTGTATTTTTTTGTAAAATATAGGATAAAACTTTGTATTAGCTGGAAAAAAATATCAAAAGTGAAAATACATGAATACAGATATCTTAAAAGTGAAATTAACATTAGCAGCAACTGAAGGATAAAGTTTCCTTTACAATGAACTTCAAAATAATAAATGAATAATAAGTTAATACATGCAAGTATCATAAAAGTTCATAATGCATTTACATCAACATTAAAATGATTGGGTGCTATACATTAAACAAATTAATTTGAAGCAAATAATTGGGTTAGAGTGAAACATTGAAAAAGTATTGGTTGATGATTCCAAACAATCAGAAGAGACAGTTATTATACAACTAGAAAATCAGGACACTTTAAATAAATTAATCTAACAACAATTTAAGATTCTGACTGATTCCATATTTATTATAAAGCAATGTTATTTACTTTTGATCAGAAAAAATATCACAAAAACAGTTCCAGATGATAATGTGTATAATACAAAATATATATATGGATAAGAAAGTTCAATCAATTTTCAGAAAACAACATATATTTTAATAAGACCCTTGAAAAAAACTAAAGCCTATTGGCTAAAAATGTAGACACAGAACAATACTTTACAAAAAACAAATTAAATTCCCATTATTCTCTAAACATTAAACACGCACGTATAAATACTAACTTATTTATTATCAATATCACAATCTTACTTAATCTTAAATCAAATTTAAAGAGTAAAAGTATACCACTATATTTTGCTAAATGAATAGATAGGTAGACAATAACATCAATATCAGAATTGAAAAGACTAAACATATATCCCCACAGGAAGAGACCATAAAGTAAGAAAATTAATTACAAGCTGGTACACTATTTTGACCAATTAAAATCAATATTTGCAATTTTTTTTAATATTTCAGAAATGAATCAAATTTTAATTGGTGTGATTAATTTTATGATTTGCAATTTAGTTAATTAAATTATGCATTATATTTAATTAACTAAATTAACTAAAATGTGATAAATTAAGATCTGTTACTTAATTTAATACAGCATTGTTTCAATATATTTGACAACATAGTGTGAATAATGAATACATTTTTTTAGTTATCAAATAAGAGATCCTGAACCTAACACATATATTAGAATAATTCAAATTCATCATTTATTTTTAGTCAACTTTTTCTAGATTTTTTTAACTGTTAAGTTCATACCACCAACTACATATTAGGAGATAAATCAAGATTATATGACTGTATTGCTTACACTCACAATAAGTTTTCTTTGTCAGATAACATGTTGGTAAAATTTATAGTGAGATAATTTATAATTATACAAAATAAATTATGAAAAGGATAGAGAATTTGAAAGTTTTATAATGGAAAAAAACTCTAAGATTTTTAAAACTTAAATTTATGTTAAATATAAGAACGCTTTTGCAAACATGATAGGGAATGTATTAGGTTACTATAAAGAAAGTTATCAAAGTAAAAATTCTTATCTCCTCTTTCAATTTTCATTTTTTAACTAGCAAATCCTTTTTCAGTTAGAAAGCAAAGTTGGCATAGAAATTATAATCAAGCCAAATGTTTTTAATAACAGCACTATTAAGACAAAATAAAAACAGGCTACTTTTTTCTTTTCAAAATGTTTTATCTTTTCCATTTCAAGAAAAATCCATGTACAATTACAAGTAATTATATTAAAAAGTATTTAAGATATGTCAGAACTATAAGTCAAAATATTGCAAATCCATGAATGTTCAGCATAATTTTAAAAAATTATTCCCATTATATGAAATTAAGCATAATTTTATAAAAAGAACAATAACAATATTGTTCATTTAGCATTCACTTCCTTCTTATTCACATTCTAAAATTAGAACAATAAAATTATTAAACTTATACTAAAATTTTAATTCAGCAGATTCAAACTTATATAAATCAGTTAAATAATCAAATTTAAATAAAAATTTGTTGTTGCAACTGAGAGCTTATATCACTCCAATGTTATATTACAGACAGTTTAGAGAATATACTTTCATACACATTATCAATAAGGCTTCCAACCCTATTTTTAATCACAAAAAAACATCTAATACAACAAATTGCTTGGAATACTTTTGTGAAACCAATTTGACAATCTTGAATGCTATTTTTAAGTTAACATACTAATTTTGCATAAAAAAACTCTTGCTAAAATAATGAGTACTGTCAGAAATCTAGAACCACATTTATGACATTAGATTTCTAATACTTTTAAGAACCATTTTAATTTTACTTAAGTGGTAAATGATGAAAATACAACAGTTTTTAATGTATCTTTAAACTATCATATCAAAAATAGAAAAATTACGAAAATTCTTAAAGTATCAATCATTAAGCAGATAAGGAGTTAAAATATTAGTTTTAAAATATTAAATAAATGGAAATATAATGTGTATTTCTAAAAACTATAAAATAACATCATTTTAAAAATATCTAAAAGATACATAAATATTATTCAATGAGACAAGCAGAACTGAAATATTTGTTACAATAAAACTAATTTTATAACAAGTATCTTTTCTTGTCATAAATATTCAAAAATTTGCTAAATAGGCATAAAATATTAGAATTCTTAAAAAGAAATAATTACTATAAATTAAAAAAAATAGGTTTAAAAATTTTAAATTGATTAGTTACCTTTCTAATGAAACTGGTTTGTTTTGCTTCTGTATTTTTTTGTAAAATATAGGATAAAACTTTGTATTAGCTGGAAAAAATATCAAAAGTGAAAATACATGAATACAGATATCTTAAAAGTGAAATTAACATTAGCAGCAACTGAAGGATAAAGTTTTCTTTACAATGAATTTCAAAATAATAAATGAATAATAAGTTAATATTAATACATGCAAGTATCATAAAAGTTCATAATGCATTTACATCAACATTAAAATGATTGGGTGCTATACATTAAACAAATTAATTTGAAGCAAATAATTGGGTTAGAGTGAAACATTGAAAAAGTATTGGTTGATGATTCCAAACAATCAGAAGAGACAGTTATTATACAACTAGAAAATCAGGACACTTTAAATAAATTAATCTAACAACAATTTAAGATTCTGACTGATTCCATATTTATTATAAAGCAATGTTATTTACTTTTGATCAGAAAAAATATCACAAAAACAGTTCCAGATGATAATGTGTATAATACAAAATATATATATGGATAAGAAAGTTCAATCAATTTTCAGAAAACAACATATATTTTAATAAGACCCTTGAAAAAAACTAAAGCCTATTGGCTAAAAATGTAGACACAGAACAATACTTTACAAAAAACAAATTAAATTCCCATTATTCTCTAAACATTAAACACGCACGTATAAATACTAACTTATTTATTATCAATATCACAATCTTACTTAATCTTAAATCAAATTTAAAGAGTAAAAGTATACCACTATATTTTGCTAAATGAATAGATAGGTAGACAATAACATCAATATCAGAATTGAAAAGACTAAACATATATCCCCACAGGAAGAGACCATAAAGTAAGAAAATTAATTACAAGCTGGTACACTATTTTGACCAATTAAAATCAATATTTGCAATTTTTTTTAATATTTCAGAAATGAATCAAATTTTAATTGGTGTGATTAATTTTATGATTTGCAATTTAGTTAATTAAATTATGTATTATATTTAATTAACTAAATTAACTAAAATGTGATAAATTAAGATCTGTTACTTAATTTAATACAGCATTGTTTCAATATACGTCACAACAAAGTGTGAATAACGAATAAATTTTTTAGTTATTAAATAAGAGAACACTCCTTCCTGAACCTAACACACATAATAGAATAATTCAAATTCATCATTTATTTTTAGTCAACTTTTTCTAGATTTTTTTTAACTGTTAAGTTCATACCACCAATTACATATTAGGAGATAAATCAAGATTATATGACTGTATTGCTTACACTCACAATACTATTAGCACACTCACAATAAGTTTTCTTTGTCAGATAACATGTTGGTAAAATTTATAGTGAGATAATTTATAATTATACAAAATAAATTATGAAAAGGATAGAGAATTTGAAAGTTTTATAATGGAAAAAAACTCTAAGATTTTTAAAACTTAAATTTATGTTAAATATAAGAACGCTTTTGCAAACATGATAGGGAATGTATTAGGTTACTATAAAGAAAGTTATCAAAGTAAAAATTCTTATCTCCTCTTTCAATTTTCATTTTTTAACTAGCAAATCCTTTTTCAGTTAGAAAGCAAAGTTGGCATAGAAATTATAATCAAGCCAAATGTTTTTAATAACAGCACTATTAAGACAAAATAAAAACAGGCTACTTTTTTCTTTTCAAAATGTTTTATCTTTTCCATTTCAAGAAAAATCCATGTACAATTACAAGTAATTATATTAAAAAGTATTTAAGATATGTCAGAACTATAAGTCAAAATATTGCAAATCCATGAATGTTCAGCATAATTTTAAAAAATTATTCCCATTATATGAAATTAAGCATAATTTTATAAAAAGAACAATAACAATATTGTTCATTTAGCATTCACTTCCTTCTTATTCACATTCTAAAATTAGAACAATAAAATTATTAAACTTATACTAAAATTTTATTTCAGCAGATTCAAACTTATATAAATCGGTTAAATAATCAAATTTAGAAATTCATCAAAAATTACTCGCAATAGAGATGTAAGCATAATGAATTAAGTATTTTAATGAAAACAGTAATTACTCAAAAATTAAGAAATACTTACTATTAGATGGAGTCAATTTATTCAAGCTTTTCACTTCACTATTTGTAGAAGAAATGGATTCATTTTGTTCAGAAACAGATTCACTTAATTGTTCATCAGTAGATTCATACACTGTAAATTCATCCTTTCTAGTTAAAATTTCTTGCTCAGGAGCTGTAAAATTCACATTGGAACATTTCTCATTTAGTAAGGAAATCTGATTATCTGTTGAATTACTATCTGAATTAAGAGAGATAGTTTCAACACCAACAGAATTAACTTTCACAATTAATGGCTCATTTGTAACACATTCTACTATAGTATTGGATTCTTTCTTATCAAATAGGGATGCACAATTATTTAAATCAGTTCTTCTATCTTTGTTCTTTTCTAAGGGTGCTGAATGTTTCCCATCAGTAAAGTCTAAACGAGGCCTTTTGTACGTTAGTGGAACAACAAAACTGGCTTTGTTAAAATGTTCGGGAGAACGAGTTTTAAAAAACTTATTCTTTTTCGTATCGGATTCCTTATTTTTATTTATTAATTGGGCTGCTGTGCAACGGACTTCAGGTAAATTTTCATTAGTTGGCTTTTTAACAATTTTTTCTTTCTTCAGTTTAGGTTTCAGCACACTACGCTTAAGCTTTTTAACACTCTTGGTTTTTGATTCATTAACTTTTTGACTATTGTCAGGTTCCTCAGGAGAAGTCAATTTTCGTTTTTCTCGTAGTTTTTTCCTTTGTAAAGGAGTTAGATAATCATACTTACAGGTTGGGCTGTAAAATGTTTGAGCATTATTTTCCATGTCATCAGTGTTTTCATTCAAAAGCATAATGAAATGTTTAACCTGTAAAATTCGAACAAATTTAAATACGTGAGGACAAATATAGGTAATTGACACTCACAAAATATATAAGAATTGCAGAATTTTACAAAATTATTTGACAAATTTACGTTACAAAGCAATCTTTTGTAATAGTAAAAATTTAATAGTTATTACTTTTATTTTTACACTTGTTATAATAGAAAAATAACTAGGAAAGAGACAAATAGTAAAAACAAAAGTTAGAACAATCAAATTCAGAACACAAATAGCGCGAAATTTTTTTCCAGTTTACTTGTTATGTTGCCAGTCCTATGTATCAAATACATGTTGATAAGAATACATTGGTGCAAAAGTTCATATCCACAATACATCTACATTATTGAACTATATATAGCAAATCATGGGTGTTTATGACTGTATGAGGGCCACATTGCAAAGGAAAAATATTTGCTAGTCTATACATGCAAGATTTTTTGGCTAAATTGAAATAAATATTTACGTATATTTAAATAATATTAAAATAGATTTCTTTTTACCGTTAATTTTTTTAAATTTGAATTAGATATGTATAGGCCCACTCAAGTCCTGCAGGCCGCCTCAAAGAATGCTCTTATAGCCGGCGACGGGGTGTACCTGGGAGGAACGGGTGAAGTACGTCGGGAGAGTAATCTTCTGGTAGGGTCACCCAAGGCGTGAAGGCCGTTCCAATATGCTCAGCAAATGTCTGCAGGCATAGGAGCCAAGTCAGACTTCTACCTTAGGTTCTAACATAGGACAAGGTGCTCTAAGTCTCCAGATCAACAGAAGCTGTCAAATTTTCCCCTTTACATGAGTCACACATCTTCAGTACTTCATACTGCATCGCCCATCACGCAGGTTATCAAGGGGCACGCACTGAGTTTAGGCAGAGGACTCAGTTCGAAAAGTAAGTTACAGTCGCCACGTCTTCACAATACACAAAAGGATTTCTCCGAGATATGGATCCTTACAGACAGTCGAACCTCGATCCAGCACCTTTTCAATTGGCAATCCATCGGTAACAGTACTAGTAGAAGTATTCTACTCTTGTTAAAAAGCATTTCAGTTCAACACCCAATCCACCTCCAGTGGGTCCCCTCGCATGTTGGTCTGCCTGGAAATGGAGTAGCTGACGACCTTGCAAAGGCTGCTGCCAGTAAACCTCTGAACCCGGAAGATCGCATGGCACTAACACCATCAGAGATCTCTTCCATTACTAAACTACTATCTTCTAAAACCTGGGCTGACTCTCCTGCTCACCCTTGGTACTTCCAAAGACATCCTGCAGCCGCCACAACATTTAAGGGCTCCAGAGTACATCAGACGACATTGTCTCGACTTTCTACTGGCCACTTGAAGTGTAAGATCTTTGAGGACGGTGAAAGAAAATACCCAACATGTCCCAAGTGCGACAATGCTCCCTTTTGCCCGCAACACATCTTGATGTGCTTGGAGTTTTCTCGTGAGAGGGCTGTGAAAAAGTCGACATCTGCTTTTGGACTTTTTGTCTGTCTATGATCTCATGGATCTGGTCTAGTTAGTCCCACCCCACCCACCATGTATAGGTACATATTTTTAATTTGTAATAAAGTTTCGTTTAACTTAGATTTCATAAAGATGGATAAAATTCAAATTAATGAGAGGGATGTATTTGCTTCTGTTGAACACGCAAATCGATCAGGTTCAATAGATGATGTTGCAATTCTTAATGCATTTTCAAAATGTTTGTCAATGATCTTTGTCCTATTTTTGTTTTTGTTTGCTTCATTCTTGAAAATATTTTTTCACAAACACAGGTATTTCTAACAGCTAATTGGTTGGGTAGATTTTATAGCGCAAGGTACAAAAATGCGCCCTAAAAGCTGAAGATATTAATCATGTATGATTGTTAAAATTATCAATTTATCACACAGTATGTGATCTTTATAAAACTATAGAAAAGAAACTTTTTATTAAATTTTTCTTTCAACTGAATATCACTTTACAATTCAGTGCATTCCAATTGAAGATTCCATGAAGTAATTTATTTATTTCTAAAGAAAGTGGAGTAAAAATATGTTAAAATTCTCTTCGTTTCTTCAACAAATCTTGAAATCTACTTTTAAATTCTTGAAATAAACCAAAAATTAATGCAATATATTTTACATATTTTGTGCTTCGTGTGCAGCCTAAGTATTGAAATGTGTCAAATCTTTTACTTTTGATTGTGCTAAAATTATAATTTTTTTTCAAATGCTGATATTGATAGCAACATAATATTAATTTATTTTTCCTTGAAGTCATGGATTTCCCTTTTATTTCAACCAATATTTTTATTTCAGTTCTTAAATCGTAAAATATTTTGAACATTTTCTTCTTACTGAGCCAATTTACTTCTGTACAATGAGTAACATCAGCATATTCAATGCCCATTACGTTAAGAAAATCGTGAAATTGTTTATGATTAAATCCTGTTACTCTTATACAGTTAATGGTTTTTATAATACGCTTTCTATTTTTAAAATTTTTCCACATAAACTGCCATGTTGTACAAGTGACTTTTAACAATCAAATCAATCTATAGAACTCAAATGTACTTTATTATTTATGGTCCGATTTTATTCCTGAATTACGCACTCATAGAGTGAAATAAGCACATCAACAAATACTTTGCAACTTCTTTTCTACTTTACTTGAATTTTATAAGTGGTTTTTTAGACACAATAAGTTTAAAATTAATTTCAAGTGAAGTAACAGACTTTCTAACAAATGTTGTATCGTCAAAAATAATGCAAATCTGAAAAATAATCACATCACAAAACCAAAATGGTGTTCTAAATTTTTGACGAGTTTTGTGAAAAAACTTAATCTTACTCAATTCGAACTATATCTGTCATACTACTACTACTAACGCAAATCTGTATTCTTAAATTAACTTTACAATTCTTCAATTCTCACCATTGAATTGAAAATTGTTAAATCAGAAAAAAATTATGTTAATTTAAATTTATAACAACATTGGATTCTTTGGAAGGAATAAAATTAATGCAAATTTACTCAAAAATAAATTAGCCAGTAAAATTCAGAAAATCACTTTATTATAATTAATAAATCACCAAAAAAAGAGAAACAAAGTTGACTTTCAATTAATTTTAAATTATATATATATATATATATATATATATATATATATATATATATATATATATATATATATATATATATATATATATATATATATATATATATATACAAGCTGACCCAGCCACGCGTTGCAGTGGCTGAGTTTTTAAAATACATTGAATCAATTTTTTACTATTTCTTGGGTTCAATCAAATTAATATTTTCTAAAAAAATTTAGAATAGGTTCATTCATAGGAGATTAAAAATAAAACGTTTCACCAAAATTTAATAGTAATAGGTAAAGTATCGAAATTTTGAAATTAAGCACAAATCAACATATACTTTCTGAATTTACATTTTATTCATCTTATATTAAATTATAGTTTGTAATCAGTGACTTACTTATAAAATATACTATATAAATTAAAGACATCTAAAAATAAATTGTTATAAATGAGGTAGATAACATTGACATCGAACTATTATAATTTTAATTTTAAATTATATTAAAACTATAAATTTTTTTCCGCGGCATTATACTGAAATAAAAAAAATTAAAAGAATTTATCATTTGAATAAATAAATTAGATCAAAATGTTCTACTGAATAAATTAATAATTATCAAATTATAAAATAAAAATAAAAAATAATAAAAGGCTATCAAGAAATACTTACATATTTTCGAGGTGGTATGAAAATTAGTAGAGAAAAACAGTAATAAATAAAATTTTATTTTACTATTTATAATATTAAAAATATTCAAACTGAATACTGCACAATAATAACACAATACAAAGTATAATTATGAAAATGATTCACGAAAAATTGTTATAGTATCATTATACATCATGAAAATATATGTAAATTCTATATTTAACCACGCGCTTGCGCGCGCACGATAATTTTCTCGAAGATGGTATAATCTAGAAAAATAAACACGTCGCCATCTGCCGAATACCTGTGCAACTTAGATGCTAAACCGCCATCTATTAGGAACTTACAGAACTAACCAAAAAAAATAAAAAAAAAATTTAGGGTTGTACTACCCCTAACATTTAGGGGGATGAAAAATAGATGTTGGCCGATTCTCATAGATACCGGATAAGCACAAAAAACTTCATCAAAATCGGTCAAGCCGTTTCGGAGGAGTATGGCAACGAAAACTGTGACACGAGAATTTTATATATTAGATATGTGTGTGTGTGTGTGTGTGTGTGCGTGTGTGTGTATGTGTGTGTGTGTGTGTGTGTGTGTTACAATGTAAGAAATTATTATGTAATTATATTTTATTCTGAAAAGTATCTTTCTAGGCAAAATGTAAATATTTGTTGCTTTCACAAAAATTAGTGACATTCAAACAAAAATGTGGATGCAAGGAATAATAATAAAAAGATAATGATATTTATGAATCAAATCTTCTGTAAAATGTACTTTCCCCTATTCATCAAAACTATTGCATTTCGATTTTATGTTTTAAGTTCTAAATAAGAAATACACTGAATAAAAAATTGAAATTGCTTGAAATAATAACAAACTATCCTGAAAAAATGAATGAGACATAGAATAGTAAAATGTTGCATACTCTCATTACATTTTCTAAGTTATTAATCAACTCAAAAATGTCGCAATCAATTTTATATTGTTATATTGATAAAAAAAATACAGGGAGATAAAGTAACTGCATGCTTTGAACTGAGAATCCTTCAAATGAAAATAGAATAACTCAAATTCAATCAAAAAGCGGATAGTGGCTTGGATTAAATTTAATCTCAAATATTACCGGATTAAGGACTAATAATTGAAAACATGATTTAAAATTCTTTAATTTTTTTAACATTTACTAAATCGAAAACCAAGCAAACATAAGTTAAATTGAGAAGACTGGTGTCAATTATTTAAATAAATGCAATGAAATGAACTATTCAAAAACGTTAAAATTTAATAGAACTTACTTATTTTTATACCCCCAATTATATATTTCCAAAAATATAATTGTGTTTATATAATTTATATATAAAATTATTTAATACAGTATATATTTATATACATTTGTAATATAGTTAAAATATAAGACAACAAAACTAGAAATGAGGATAAATAAAGTATTCTTAGAAGAACGAATTGTTGCAAAACAGTAAGTGATAAGACGGCGCCATGATCAGTAATATATTTTTATTTTACTTTTGATTTTCGAAACAGAAAGAAGCTAAAAATGTTTTTAATCAAACTTATATTTCAAATTAAATGTTAACACAAATCGGTTATATATGAATCACATTGCTAACATTTATTTTTTATTAAAATGTGTAAATTTAAATGGTTTCATAATTTTCGTTTCGGTCGCACTCTAGTAGATCATCGTTTCTACTAATTCGAAGAGACAGATAAACCAGTTCTTAAAATAGAAAATTAAATATTAAATTATTAAGATGTGACTTTTTTACCAAATTACTTCTTTTATAAATAATGTACAGTTAGAAAAAATTATTTAGAATGCACTATCTAAAAAACACACATGCAAATTAAGATTAATACTTAAAAACAATATTTACTTTCATTTCATTGATGGAAGTAAATATTGTCAGAGAAAACCATCATTTCTCTTGTTCTATTTTTTTTAAATACATTTTCCTATTTTTTGTCAATGTAGAAAAGAATATTGCTGTTTTTTCGATCAAAAAAGTACCTTAGTCCGTTAGACTTTCAGTTACTTGTTTAGCATATCTTTGCACTACATTTTCTTGTGCGATATCTGAAAGCTTTTTTCCTCTCTCATTCGCTATATTCTCAATAATTTTATCACCCTATTTTATTATGCATATGTTACATGTGAGTCTATATAAGAAGAATCATTGAAAGGAATTTAAAGTAACAAAGTGATTATTAACTGAGTTTCATGCATGAATGATACATCTTTGTTCAATTAAGCAGGCAAATTTTCTTAGTTTTCTTCAACGGAAGAAAACGAGAATTTACCTCGGTTTCTTTAATAAAGCCAGCATGTTGAAATGCTCCCAAAATTTTCTTTCTTGCAATAAAATTACAATATTTAATTGAAAAATGTATTTCTTCCAAAGAGAAAAGGTCAATTTTAAGAGATTACTCTAACTCCAAACCCATTGTGAAAATCGAAAGCACTTTGAGATAACATCCGAGTATTCTTTCCTTCACTCCTCTAAACGACTCTAGATTAACGGTAACGAAAAACACGGAGAGAGTTTGTAGTATGTGTGTGTACGGAGAAGACATCACTCCGTAACAACACTATTTTGTTTTGGCTTCTTATGTCATGTTTTAAAGGATTCTTATGAGTTTGAAAATATCAGTCTCATCAAGAATAATTAAATTTTATTTTGGATTATTCAGCCACCTCATAAGTATTTTTATTGTAGAAATCAGTCTCGAAATTAATGATTAATTAACTATTTGGGCTTCTTAAGACAGCTTTATATGTAAAATACGAATATTTGAGACATCAAGTGTCATAAATATCTTTTTCGGCTTCTCCCCAAGTTGCAAAATAGCTTGGCCCAATATTGGCAAACTTGGCCAAGATAACACCATTAATAAGTGCCAAGCTTTATCCAATGTACAACATGCCAATATAAGCCATATAATGGATCAATATTGCACGCCTACTTTTTCCCAATATTGGTAATGCTGATATAAGCCCAATAGTGGTTTTGTCATCGTTGATAAGTTATACCCAATTTTTAGGCCAGCCAGGATTGCTCATATTATGAGGCTAATATTTCCCCAAAGTAGCAAATCCAGAGATAGTCAATATTGGACTAATAATGGGCTGTTGTTGTTGCACCAGCTTGCTTCTCTGTACTTAGCCCTGAGTTGGGCTCCACCAGTTAGATAGAAGCATTCGGGTGGAGTCTTCGTAATTTTGAAGCAGAGACCAAGCAGAAGACGCCAAATACTTGGCCTGCCACCACAGAGGTGACATTTCACTTCGAGGACATTGTTACCACGCCCAATTTTAACGTGCCCCAGCCGCCATAAGTGAACACGACAAATCTTCTGTTAAACCAGGATTCGAACTCAGTTCCTTTCGATAATGGAAGTGACGCCCTAACCAGCCAGGCCAGTAATTGTGGTTGCCAAAATTTTCCCAATACGCCAATTTCGATCTTTCAGTGACAGTCAAGTTACTCCCAATCTTGGACATCCCAAGATAGGATTTCAGCTAAAATAATTTATAGCAAGTTAAATTCAATATGGCTACTTGTACTTTTACGCTGTTTAGTTGTTTTTCTTGTTTAGTAAAACTTACTTACTAATTATAAGAATAAATTTAAAAATTTGAATTCCAGAGAGAATGTTTTATAATTCTTGAGCTTATATATATATATATATATATATATATATATATATATATATATATATATATATATATATATATATATATATATATATATATATATATATATATATATATATATATAAGCTCAAGAATTATAAAACATTAATTGACTCAAGAATTAATAAACATAATTATAAACATAATAAGTGTTATTATACGTGCATTAATTTATTTGCATGTTAATTACAATCATAAATTTATTCAAATAATAGGCTTATTTGTATAGAATAGGCGAGCTCTGAAAAGATAAAATCAGTCCTGAGGTCAAAATTTATCTTACTCAATATTACATACGAATTTTCCTATATCCACTCCATTGAATAAGCAAAATTATTTTGCATCAATATGATTTATGAATTCAAAACCTAATATGATTATTATATTCCCTTTGATGGTTACTAAAGAGCTATTAATTTTTTGGTTATATATGACATCATTTGCATTTTATAAAGATTCCTTGAGGATAATTTATGAGAATTTGTAGATGAATTGCATAAATTTCTTTGAACTCGTTCTTTTAGGTATTGAAAAATCATAATATTTATAGCTTGAACGACTTATTTCTGGTTTCCTATTTTTCTTGCTATATAGGAACTTCTTTGGAGAAGATACGATTATTCTAGCCAATATATTTTCTACCTATTATACTAAAACTCAATATCGGAAAGTATCTTATGAATCTAAGCTAAATACAAACAATTAATACTTAATATAGATTGTTTAAAAAATAAATATTAATAATCACACAATAATCTGTCCAGATTTTATGATCTTTATTTTGTTTATGTTTATAATTTAAAAAAGCACCTCACATCCACCAGATACCAAATTTACTTCTCAATTATGCTTTATGTAATATATTTTTTAATGATTTATAATAATTATATTACGTTATAAATTTTGGAGAAACTATTTTGCATTCTTGATTTGGAATTTTCACCAAGAAAAAAACTGTTAATTTCATTATTTTTTATATCTTACTCAATAAATGATTCAGATATAGTAAGCATTGAAACACAAAATTGATAGTTCTATGCAATTTTCCATGTATTAAAATAGGTGAGATTGATTCTTTAACCATGAGAATGTTAAAAAATATATATAATGAATGACTTTGATATATATTTTGTTTGATATTGTTTTACAGATCCTGCAATTTCTTGAATAAAGAAATTGCAGGATCTGTAAAACAAAAGAAAACATTTCAAAAAGAAAAACAATAATAAATTTTATTTACAATACTGAAAAAATAAACATACATTCTAGATCATCTACAGCTTGTACTGAAATTCCATTTATATACATGACTAAGAATTCAATTTGTATCTAAAATTTATGGGTTGCCATAATTTAATAAGCTCTCAAGGCCCCCAGGGTTGTTCTTCAAAATTCGCAAAGACTGTAGAGTGTCTAAGGCTGAAATATCGTCTAGTCCAGAGATGTCTGGGAATCCATGATTCGGAAATACTATAATAGAAAAATAAAAATGTGAATTTTTATGTGGTTATTCAGAGTTATTGATAGTTATCTCAACTAAAATGTATTTAATACCGTATTAATCGTTCTTTTGTGTTGGGGGCTTAAATATATTGACTATTTCACAAAAAAACATTATGACGTACATTTTCGAGTATCCTACAAATGCTCTTAATTCTAGATAACTTTTTATCCAGATATGAAATAATATTAAAAATAATTTGAAAAATAAAATTAAACTATTAAAAAAATGTAAAATTTAGTTATTATTTAAGTGAGTGAGCATTTAAAAACATGATATTGAACCTTGATTAGAAATTCAAAGACTATTTATAATAATAAACAAAAGCTTTTATTAGGGAGTCTCGTTTTTTTCAGACTTCAATATATCACGTAAATGATAGACCTTTGGTATTGTTGTGTATTTTATAAATTAAATTATACTTCATAGTAAATGTATTCTGGATTGTTTGGGTTCGAAAATGTGCCAATACAATCGGAACAATTCGCTTACAGTAGTTTGTAGCATTCAGCATATTAATTTTGATTTGTAAGTTAAGTCCAGTGAACTATATATACTAATTCTAGCAATGATTCATAAACTTAATACCAAGTTCAATTTTGTTTAAAAAATTATTATGTGATGTGTGTGACAGATATATTTTATATTTTATCAATTTTAATTCTTATTGAATGTGTATTTCCCAGTCATCAGAAGAAATTTTAGTTATGTATTAATTCGAAGAAACTTTTAATTAATCATTAACTGAGAAGAAGCGTTTAATCATGTAAAATGAAATATAAATATAATATTTTAATCGTATTTCAAAATATAATTTTAAGTTAACATATTAAAAAAACAAATTTTCTTGCACAAATAAAAAAGAAAAAGGAAAAATTTATTTAAAGTTTTTTAAGAAAACCCAAAATTTTCTGAAATTATTCTGTTAATTATGAGCGATTGCTTTATATAATGGCATTTTGGCTTCTTGCCCTATATTGGTTAAAAAAAGCAACACAATATATTAAAATTCTACTTGTTTAAATACATAATAAATAAAACTAACCTGTTGGTACTAATTGAGATGCCATCGGTGAATATATTTGCTCACGACTTAATTGAAGCAACAAAGGTGTCAGATCTCCGTAATAAGGAACAGATAAGGGATTGATCATCTGGTGATGATTGAGAGATGGCAACATATGCAATGCACCCATCATAGGATTCTGAGGTAAAGCTTGATTCTCCCACGGCCTGTAGACTTTTTGCTGCTGTGGAGCACTTTCTTTTGGTTGTTGACTAGATTCCTCCTGCTGCTGCTGACGCTGCATTTTCATTCGGTGGGTAGCAGTTCCTAGAACGGCACCTAAGAGACTCGCTGCCAGCAATTCATTTATGGAACCACCTCGATTTCCACCCAGCTGTAATGCAGCTTCTGAAGACGATGAAAGGAAACTGATAATGCACACTGTGAAAGAAAGGCACTGCACTCTTGTGACCTTCATATTTATTCTGAAATAATAATTATTAAGGTAATTTATCTTAATGGAGTAATGCTTTCAATTTTTAATACAAAACATTATTAATAACTTTTTTTTGCTATTTTAATTTTTTTAGTAAATATCTTAATTTTCCTTGATAAACTGATTTTAAAAATTGATAATATGCAGTTTTATTTACATTTATTAAAGTGAAACTCTTAAATATAAAAATTCTTATTTAAAATCAACGAAAATGTTTGAGAATCGCTCTTAATTTAAAGTAAATTAAATTTTTCTGTTTAAAAATATTTTTTTATGAGAAAAATATTATAAAATCCAGTTTGGAATCCCGTCCAGAAGAAAATATAATAATCATTACGGTAATAATAAAAAGTTATTGAATTTTTTATCTAGTTGGTAATTATTGAATTTAAAAAATTCAAAATATACCTTGAAAATAAGTTTTTAAGAAAGAGGATAATTTTCTGAAATAACCAAATAAATGCAAAAAATCCTACTTTTCTAAAAATAGTTCCATATAAATTTGAAAAAATATGATTTTAAGTAGATTTTTGAGAAAAATATTTGTAAATTGTTTTAATTTATAAAAAATTTAATATTATCATAAGTTTCAATATCATACAATTTTTAATAAATGCTATCTTAAATTTAAAACAAGTGATATTTTATTTTTTGCGTCTATTAAGATAAACTATAATATCATAATTTATAACCAAGTTGTTATCTATAGTTCAATTATTTATATTCATTATAAATTTATTAATTCAGATTAAATTATATGTATATATTTTTTATACAAATACATATTTATATATTTTTATAGATTTTACTTTAAAAAGAAAGGAATAGAAAAATAAATTTCTGTAATAATGTAAATCTCAAATGTATAGGTTTTAATAAAAAATTTAAATACAATTCGAATTAATTAAATATATGCTAATATTAATTAAATATATTTTTAAATGTCATTTTTATGATAAAGCTGTATGTAATGAAAGTATATAATGAACTATAAAAAAGGTACATAATGTTATAATAGTAAAATAATAAATCTTTGTTATTAATAACAAACTTAAAAATTATAAAATGCAAAAATGATTGGTTTTCTTAGAGACCTATGGTATAAATAATATCATCTTATGAAGTGGAAAACACAAAAGGGACATAAACAATTTGTAATTCTAAAAGAAATTAATCCTTACTGAGTGCTTCAGAGACTTGAAGGCTTCTGTTCTGGACTCCATTAGACACGCTTCTTAAATAGACATGGATAAAAAGACAGGTGGCAAGGCCTTAGGGATAGCTAAAGCTTGGGAAGAAAATCGGATACTAATGCGTCCATTTACTTACCGCCAGGGCTTGTTAATTCCACAAATCCTTTCGTAGATATTACTGATAAGGCATCTATTTTAGACAAAGGAAAATATCCCATTTAAAAAAAGAATTACTTTGTATTGAATGACTTATGGTGAAAAAAAGATTAGAATGTAAGTAAAGGACGAATTGTTGTCTCTTAAGAAATTAATGCAAGGAATTATTAATTTTTTCCGCTGGAGCAACATTAGTTCCAAGCTCTGAAACTCATTGAATAATTTAATATTTCCTTGTTCGCTTTTAAAATCTTCTTTAGTTAAGTAACTACTTTAGTATACAATGAATAGTTATGAAGTAAGGAATAAACTCTTCTTTATTACATAAGTTTAAACTACTACTTCAAATGTTTGTGAAACCTCTACTTGAAAGAAAATAGTTTACACAAAAATTAAATGGAAATTTTGGAATGAAAATACTTTATTTAGGCATTACTTTATTTAGAAAGTTTTCTATTTACTATTAAATATACTTATTTAAAAGGTCATCTGTTATGATGAGGAATTACTCTGTTTAATGATTAATAGTTTTTATTGTTAAAAATACATCTTAAATATTATTAATAATAGTAAAAAATTATTAGCAAAATATACTTTACTAATAATCGGCAGTTTGTTTTAAACAAAAAAATTAAAAACTAAGTATGTAGGAAAAGAGAATGATAAAATGAATAGTGAATGATAAAACTGTCATTAACTCAATACACAAAGCTAAAATGAGAAGGAAACTCGCAAACTTATTTAAACAAAATTTTAATAATTTTTAAATAAAAAAATCTCTTCTATTAAGACAAAACTATTATAATATTTTTGTAATTAACAAAATTCTGATCATATGATAAATTAACAAAATTCTGATCATACGATAAATTATTTAGCAGTTTCCTTTCATGCGTTAAAAGTGAAATAAAAAAAAAGTTATAAAACTCTTTGATGTGTAAAACAAAACTAACTTGCTAACAATTTGCCCACGAATAAAGAAATCTTATATGCAATGATTATCCACATTATGATATAGGTTGAGAATAAATTTTTCTTATTAAATAAAAATATATTAATTAATTTAATTAATCATCTTTTTATTAATTTGGTATAAAATATATTTACTTATGAATTGTTTTAGTTTTAAAATTTGATAATTGAAAATTTCGTTTTAAATGTAAATATGTAGAAATCAAAACTCAAGAGATTTGATGAATAGAATTTCGAGTTAAAAATCTACTCAATTTTTGTTAAGCATTTGCTACTTCATTACGACTTTAAAAAAATTCATTGTTATTCAAAGAATGTACTTTTGTGCACTATTAGCCATTTATATTAATATCTCTTGGCCTGACTGTTTGTTCGACATTTATACTTTTTTATATTTGTTGAAATTATCATAAATATTGAAAAAATTTCATCTATAAAGACGTATTGGAAAAAATGAATAAGGAAAATAATTTGAAGAAAAAATATAGCTTTAAAAAACTTCTGAAAGAAAAATAGATTTTCCAGCAATTTCATAAAACTTACATTTCAAATAACTGTAATAAGAAAAGTCTGTTTTTATTCATCTTCTATATTATATTATATTATATTATATTATATTATATTATATTATATTATATATATATATATATATATATATATATATATATATATATATATATATATATATATATATATATATATATTTATATATATATATATATATATATATATATATATATATATATATACCAAGATTTTTTTGGTACGAAGTTCACCAATTTATAACTTTATTTTCCAATTAATATGTTCGTTTCTTCTCATAGATCAATTAGAAATCTTGGGAAATAAAAAAATGAATTTATTGAGAATTTCTACAATGATATTTTAAAAATTAATTGAGAAGTGATAGCACATTTATTATGATTACAATCAGAATTAGAAAATGATTATGAAAGATTGAAATCAATAGATTGTTATCGTTTAATTGAAATTTTATAGTTTAACTAGGCATCTTAGATCATAGGTATGGATCGCTTAAATATACAAGAAAATAATGGAATTGATGAAAATTTTATTTATTTAGAAAATTCAAAATAGTTACGGAGTAATACATAAAACACCGAAAAATTATGTCACAAACTAAGAAATAGTAGAAACATTTGAAAATAACGAAAACAAAAACCTTTTTTATTTATCAAAATTTAATATTTAAAATCTAAAGAAACTCATGGAATATATGAATAAATCAATGAGTGTGTGTAATATATTACTTATAAAGTTTTTGCATATTTCAACTCAAACAAAATTGTTCTATGAAATATACATTCGTGCATTCCATATTATAAGGAATATTATGTTTTCTTAACTTTATTATTATTAATAATTCTGCGCCATTATTTCTACAATTCTAAGGAAAGATCTCATAGCTCTCTTTAACATAAAAATTTCTGATCATAAAACTTAAGAAGCACTAATAGTAACTCAATCAAGGTTATGAAAAATATGTTTTATGTAGTTAATGAGAAAAATGCTTTATATCGAAACTAGAAAAGCATCCATTGCTTGTATACATTACATTTTTAATAATACTATCAATCTTGATTTTCACATCTTATCTGGAAACGATTTCGATTGGAATGTACAATTTTCTCAGATGTAAAAAGAACGTCATTATATTTAGATTAAAACTTTTGATAGAGAATTGATACCACATTTATTCGAAAGCTCCATATTTGGTAAGAAGTATAACTCAGGTATAACAAATTTTAATTTTCATTCATAACAAGAAAAATTCTTAATAATCAAGGAATGCATAGTAATTGTATTGTGCATTCTTCGGTTATTAAGAATTATAATTCTATTCTAATGATAAATTTTATTATTTTTAAAACTGTTATGGTGATCTTGGTTTAAATAAACGAATACTTTTCTAAGATATTGTTAATAACCCCAAAATTGAATGTCTTTTCCTTTTATTTTCTAGTATAAAAAGTATTATTTTTACTATTTTAATTTATACTCATATCCATAAATTAAGGATCATAAAAACCAGGAATTTTGCTCTTTAGAAAGTATATCTCCTTTTTAAAAATTGGTTGGTATAATGGTATTTCTTGGCTGAAAAAATGATCAGCATTGAGCTCTCTTATGTGATGAAACATAGTCCATATAGCATACAGAGTATCAAATTATCGCGTTTATTGGGGAAAATTACACTACTCAACAAGCAATGATCTCCAAAATTTCAATAAGCATGCATGAAATGGTTGACGGATTGCATCTCGTTGTCCAATCGTGTCTCACACATTCTGGACGCCATTTGTTCTATTAAATTCAATTTAGTTGAGAATACAAGCCTTTCCATACAAACGATATCCACAGATTGAAGGCAGTATTTTCTTGGTGAGGAGCGTCGTTGTCACTTATAAGAGTAAGTTTTGGGCTCATGACTGCCCTAAAGAAAATTATGCTGTAGTTCAGAAGGAAATCCCGATTAATGTGACCATCATGTTATCGGTTTAAACATGTAGATCTCTTCTGAACCCAAGTATAATTCCACCCCAAGCGAACAGTCTTACAAAACTCTATGGTATCGTTATGTCGTCTTGGTAAAAGCGAATACCTTTGCGATCTCCATAAAAATTTGTAACGTCAATCAAACTGAAGGTTAAATCCTGATATATTGGGGAACATCAAACAAGTCTTCTGTTATTGTTGTTGCTGCACAAGCATGCTTCCTCGTACCTAGTCCTAAGTTTGTCTCTATCAGTTAAATAGAAGCAGCCGGGAGGAGTCTTCATGATTTCTAACATAGGACCAATCAGAAGACGCCCAAATTTAACATTTCATTTGGAGAACATTGCGATCACGCCCAGGTTTAACGTGTCCCAGCCACTATTAGTGAACATGACGGATCTTCGGTTAATTCGGTATTCGCGCTCATTACCTTCCGATAGTGAGAACAACGCTCTTACCAACCAGACCCCTGGGGCCCGCAAGTCCTCTGTAATGATGTCCACATTGTTTATTCTCTACTACATGCTAATAATTGGTGATATTGACTTAATGTGAATCGAACACATCTGACAAGCATGCGAGCATATACATCAATATTTCTGAACATCTGTACATGATTAGCTTCTAAACTGTAGTACCCATGGAGCAAATAGTTGATGTGACAAATTGAATGCTGTACTTTGTCTGGTTCTTTTGATTGTTATTTGCAAATACTAGTCTTTATATGACCTCGTAACCCTGGGGAAATCTGTATTGTAATGTCGATTGACGTTTCTATCATTTTCAAATCGTTGCCAAAGCCTATATATGACACTTTGAGTAACTTCATATTCACAAAGTGTTATATGTAGAATATTTCCATTTGAGTAAGTTCATATTCCAAACGGCTGATAAATTTACCATGCAAAAATCATCCAAATTAGCCTTCTGTGTGATATCTATACGATTAGAGAAAAGATCCAAAACCAAACGTAATTGAAAATTTTGACCTTCAGCCACCATTTACTATATACTCCTCTCTTACAGTTATTCTTCAATGAATTAACATTAGAGGTGACTACGTATCATGTGCAATGACACCACATACCATCACTACCCTCACACCAGTGTGGGTGTCGTGTGCCACTGCACAGCAAAGGCAGAATAGAGATATTTGTCACACGGCTTAATCAAATGTATGCAAGGTCAATGTCACTCAATGTATGCCAATGTCATCATCACCAAAACTGAGTCTGGATTTGTGGCTGAAGAGGACCTGATTCCATTTGATAACAATCTAATCTCTTCGAGTGTAAGGCTACTCCAAACGTAAGTAAGGTGCGTGGATATCAATGACAGTACATGGAATTGGAGCTGGAATAGCAATTGTCCACCCCCCACCAGTTGTCTTGCCACGGTACAAATTAAAATACAATAATGGTATACACTGCTGCCTACGAACATCAATCGCTGTTTACGAATGGATGGCGGACAATGAAATAGTTGATGTTATGCATGTGTCGTCTTATGAGACTATCTTCTCGATTATGTCGATGGCATCCTGAACTTGGTCGCAGAGTGACAGATATTTATTTTCTAACACCTTTTACAGAAGACGACCTAAGTGAGAATAGCCAAGCTGGAGAGCTAGTTACTCACCAAGCTGACCAACCAGTTCCATCATGCCTATGATTATTCCCCTATTTAATTCTCGCAGCTGTTTATAGTGCCATGGCGGCGTAATGGCATCTCTTGTCATAAAAGCATCTTTCTGCAACAGATTAAATGCATGCAAACCAGCTCTGCTTGCCAGTTTTATAATCCCTGAAGACTAAAGTTCAACACACTTTGGTGGCATTAAGCAATGTGCAATCATGTTGTATTTCTAAATATTTATTTTTCTACCTGACATATACTTTCATGCAAAGTTTCGTAACAATCTCACTTATATTTCTTAGTGTGGAAATTTTTATGGCTGTGAGTGTAGTTTCAGTTTGTTATAAGCATAAAAGAGTAGTCCAACTATCTTATAAGCTCAATTACGTATATTCTAAAATATTGCATAAGACTTTCACCTATCACACATTTTTAGCACAACTCTTAACTGCTAATGATAAACAAACTTTTTGTCACTTATTAAGGTGCAATACTACAGACATTAATAAAACCATTTTTTAAAAAAGCTATTCAAAGCCATTGTATGGATTAAAATATATTGTATGGATATATATATATATATATATATATATATATATATATATATATATATATATATATATATATATAAATCCTTTCCATCCTTTAAGTGTATAAATCCTTTCCATAAAAAAATCCTTTCCATCGCTTTCTTATAGAAATTTCATTTTGAAGAAAATATTTCCTGTCTTTTCAATCAATATAATTACACAACATATATGTCAAATCCACCCACCCTGTCTAGTGATCAGAGTGCCTCACTGCGGATAGAGAGATCATGGATTCGAATCCCAGTTCGGACATGGATGTACTTTCTCTCTCTGTCTATCCTGTCTTCGTCCCTCCCTTGTATGAATGGGTTGTGAATGGTTGCCTAACCTATAAACGGGTGTGTTCTGAGGAAGTCGGACTCCACACCAAATTATGGTTAAGTTGGAAAACTGGAGCAGCGCACTTTATAATGCCAGTTTTGCTGGCACAAGACAACAGCAACAACATTTATTTCAATCAGTTTAGATGAAATATATTTAATTTATTCCAACTCCATATATCAGGGGGATATCATTTCGACTAGAAAAGCCCATCTAATGTTCTCCTATTTATCTCAATTTTCTCAATTACTGAAAATATGATTATGGTATTGTTGAGCCATAAGCCCTATTAGACAAACAGTATACGCCCACAAAAATTATTATTCGAATTAAAATTGAATCAAATTAAGATTAAGATCGAATTAAGATTGTTCAAAGTATTTATTCTGCTGGCTGTTTTCCTTTTCATTCAAGTTTTATGAAAAAATATATGTTTTCTTTAAAACTTTTAAAATATATATTTTTTAATTGTTTTTGTATTAAGTCTAGCATATATCATATTTAAGAGAATCTAAATTTAAAAAATTTGATATATAACATCCGCTATTGTAAAAGTTTACCTTTATTCTAAGTCACTCAAATTGTAAGTATTAGGTAGTCATTTCTGTTGGATTTAAATGAAATATATAAGAAATACTAAATTTAGGACTCTTTATGACTCTGAATTACTTATCATTTTGGTTTTTATTTTTTTATTTTACCTCTTTAAGGGGATTAGAAACGTTTAATAAGAACAAATTCTACAAAATATTAAGAAATACATGCATTTAATTTCAATCCAAATCGTCAAAACATTAGAAATTGCATGCAAACTTTCATTTTTTACCACTGTTTTACCATTTGAATAAAAAGTTTGCATGTAATTAATCCTTGATGTTGAGGTATATTTACGTCATTTAAACCTTTCAAGACGTGTAGAATCAAGTACCATAACTCTTTTTATTGCCTTGTTATGGTAGCTTTTTCTTTAAGTAATTAATCTTCCATATTAGAAATGCCTATCAAATCTCATTCCGAGCATCAAGGCCCATGAATTTTAATAAAATACTTCACTTTTACAACCGATTAGCTTTCTTGTAAGCTAGTTAATTAAATATAATATGTTTTATAAAATTAAAAGTAATTCTTTAGATTATACCAAATATGTATACTAAATTTTGCTCAAATCATCAAAAATTATGGAATTCTATAAGTCTCGCAATATGCCACTTTAAGCTGAGTTTTGAGGTCCAAAAGCAATGATCAAATTGATCCAAACATTCGGAAATCAAAAATAATATTGAGAAATATTTTTAATTAACTCAAATATAATGCGTAATGTATAAGCTGAAAATAAATATTTGTTTTAAAGATATTGTTCCAATACTTGTTTAGAAAGCGGAAATATGAAACTAGTAAGTTGGCTTAAAGCACAAGAAGCCTGTCTGCAACTGTTGTAGCTATTTTTAAGGAACTAAAAAGTATTGACTTGATTGTAATTGATGTATCACAAATAGAATTTAAGCATACATATTAACTATAATCTTTAATTTCGGCAACTAAGCACGCTCTCTATTTTTGTTTAAATAGAAATTTCAAAACTAATTGGATAATGGTGTACAAATACCGTAATATAGAGGCATTTTCTAAGAAATATATGGATAGAATGCTTAAAAGTATTTATATTTAAAGGATTCTTGGGGGTTTTTTAAGAGCCACAATATTTTCCTATGAGATTTTTTGATTCTTACATTTTTACTGTCACACAACTTAACTTAATTATTTATAATAACCAGAGTTTTATTAATAATTAAGTTAAGAGTTTTATTAATAATTTTATTAATAATTAATTAGAGATTTTATTAATAATTAACCAGAGTTTTATTAATAATTAATAAAGCGAACTATTAATAATAACCAGAGAGTTTTAACGGGATCCGGAATCAAATCGTTGCCTTTTTCAGAAATTCTTAATTTCTACCTTTCATCAGCAACATTGTCAAGATTATAATGAGAATAATTTCCTACTTTAAGGAAAAGGCAATAGAATTTAAAAAATCTAGATTATATGATTCAAGTTAGCAGTAGAATGAGTGATCCTCTAACCTGTAGTTCAATAATTCTTGCGATCGATTTTTGTCTTAAGCGGACGATCTAATCCACAAAAGTGATTGTACAGTCACAAGAAATCAAATCAAATATAAGCTAAATGAAAAAAAAATTTCTTGGTCAGTTGAGTCATGATTCCAGTTAGTAAGAACTGTTCAAATAAGTGTAAAACTTGTATTTAAGTATCAGCAAATTTATGATAGCTTTATGATTGGTGTCGTTCCTCTTATAATGCGTGGATTAGAACATATTCTACCGCTCAACTAATTAAGGAATTCTGTTTTTCTGCCTAGAAATCACTTGCAACTATTTATAGATATCATATACACAATAACGATAACCAGATACATTTGAAACAGAACAACTCTCCCTGTCTTTGATCAAAAATAGAAAACATGAAAAATATTCTATATATCAGATATTTATTCAACCATCTAAATTGAAGACATGTCTCTCATGAAACAAATATGGTCGAAATGATAGAAATAATCTATACAACATCAAGGATTGATTTTATCACTGACTAGTGAAAAGTGTTGTTCGATAATAGGATGCATTGTATTGCTTGAAAATTCTATTTCGAATAAAATTACCAAGGTCACAAGATATGAGTTTCCTTAAACATATGAGACATGTTCGAAATTTTATTCTAAACATAAAATTATTCAATGGCAATACTTATATTAACAGTAGATAATAGTAGCATTGCTAAATATAAGAGTTTCAATCATTGAGCCAAACTCTATTTTTAATTTGGAAAGTAGATAATTAATATTATAAAATGATGCCATGGTAAACAAGTATATCTATTACCTACAAGATTAGAATACTTGTATCGCCCATATCTGTTATTATAAAAAATATTATCAGTTCAATAACTTCTCATATAAACTTAACTAACTTCTCTCATAAAACACGGAAAAAAACACACCCATAAAATAGTGGTTTAGGCATGAATTTTAATACAGCTACATTGTAAATGGCACTCAGAGAAGAGCAACTAGATGTAACTAGGTAAGTAACCACATATATTTTCTCTTTCAGCCTATAATATACATCTAGATTCTTGAAGGAAACGCTGTTCATTTTGCAACAGATTAAGTAACAGGTTACACAAACATCTGTTATACCGGTATGAACATTCCGGTAATGTTGGCATAGGCAGCGTCATAATCTACCTCTTAAAACCACATTATCAATTGGCTTTTAGTAGTATGAACGTCTTATTGAAAACCAAAGAATCCCTTTTTTGACATATTGCTTGAAAAATTAGAATTGAAACTCTTGCAGAAATTTTTAAATATCGTACCCGATATTTTTTCCATACACGTGTTGGCAAGATATCATTGTGGTTTTACAGTTTTGAATTGATTTATTTACCATATTTATTTTCATTTTTCAAAATATTTATTGTTAGTGGCAATATAAGTCTCATCTTGTAGCAAAATGCCACAATGTATATAATAACTTTAAAGAAGCAGAGCCTCATTTTCTCTTTTAAACAACTTTTGGAAGAAATATGTTACATGGATTATTTTTTCAACATTCCCATCAAGTTTTACATTAAATTCGAGGCTTTATTAGCTGATAGATGTAGTTTATAAAATATTCTGAGCTATATCAGCTTAAAAAATAAAAATATTTCATGTAAAAGCTAATTGTAAAAAAATTAAAATCACAGAAAGAATAGGAGATTATTAAGAGTGGCATAAAATTGCTTAGATATAACCAAATACATTTGCTTTATCACATTACTTTCATATTGTCGTTTTATACTGCAATGACAACTAGTTTGAATTTTATGTGAAAATTAAAATGTAATCATTTTTTCATTAATTTCAAGAATAAAAGAATAATTTTCATGCATTTTTTAAAAAATTCAAATTTTAAAATTTCTTTAACCAATAATAATATAACGTTGCCTTTCATTCGTAAGTTTTTTTAAATTTTGAGCTCTTGCGTTAATTAGCATGCGAGTGTAAAGCAATGGTCTTATAAAGTGGTAAACAAAAATTAAAAATCAAATATTTTGATCCTTGTAATTTTCAACTCTTCTCTTTAAAGATGAATAAATAATAAAATATAAAATGTACTTAATATTGTATATAATGTATAAATAAGAGGTAACTGAAGCTTTTTTGTTTTCAACTATGTAAAATATAAAAATACTGTGTAAATGATGTAAATAATATGCAAATGTGAAGTAACAAAAATAATGGTATCCAATTTTCTCTCTTCTCCACTCTTTAACACCTTAAGTAAAAGACATCATAATTGGTGAATTATGAAAAATATTTAAAATGAAAGAAAAATGAAATGAAAACAACTGATATGGTTTTCTAGCTCTTAATTTTCTGTTAAATTTAGTTGGAAGCATTTGATTTAAATTAAATTTCTTTCTAAATTCAAATAATTTCTTATTTGAAGTCAGGTAGGGAAACAGAGCGATAAATATAAAAATTAATGGTACAATTTTGACTGTTAACTATCATCCTTTATCTGGGCCAATTTAATGTTATCACAAAGGCATATTGCTTTTGATGCGATAGGGCTATAGAAAGCATTTAATTTATTCAATACTAATTGTTTATTTTTAGCAGCAAATTAGACTGTTAACATTTTTATTTATTTTCAATTACTTTAATTTTTAATTATTCTGATTTAAATACCAATAACTATAATTCTTAAGTAATAATTATATTTAAAAAAACAGAAGACATCGAATAGTACTTTTAGATTAACCTGGAAGATATGAACAAAAATATATATATTTAAAGACATACTTCTTAAAAGTGAAATCATTTCGGTACAAAAAAATTTAATAAATCAATCATATTCGATATTAGGAAATAATGCCTTTAAAAGTGGTAAATATAGATTCAGTCATAAAAAAAATTTTTTTCATAACACCACTCAGTTAAATATCATCGACTTTTCTTATAAACATTATAATCTTGCGCCATGGAACTTATTTGAATTTCATTACACTGAAAAAAATATATTTAAATATTATATTAAATTAAACTAATAATGTGTTGCATTTAATGACTTGAATAAAATGCTATGAAGAATATAGGAATATATATTTGCAAGAAAATATGGTTTCGATGTAGAAGCAGATAACCCTTGGTTTGGCGAAATATTGGAAACCTATGTATTTCCAGCGTTTTATATAACTTATGTGTTCTTAGGATTGTCTTCACATTTTAGCACTTATTTTGCCGTCGAAAAATCGCCAAAAATTCAAGGGTTATCCGTAGGTAAACTTTTACTGAAAATATATTCATAAAAGAAATGGATACTGAAATATAATGTAAACGGACAATTATAAAATATTAAATTTAAATAACTATACATGATATTAATGGAATCATTATAAACATGTTAAAGATTGAAGTAAAAAGTAAATTTAAGTCTCAATAATGAAATTCAGTATTTTTTAAAAAAATTTAATGACTTGTTCATGCAGATGAATATAGTATATAGTTTCATTTGCTCGATGGGAATTTATAAACCATTGTTGAAATCTCTAAATCAATTATTATAGATAAGGAGAAAGCTCTTAAGGAAATTTCTTTTTTTATCCCAAGGAAAGAAAAACATTTTTTTGGTTGAATAATTCGTAAACAACGTATTTTTACGATGTAGCTCGGATTTAAGTTACTATTCTTCCCGATTTTGGCAAAATTTTCAACGTTGATCTTTGATTAAGAAAATCTGATTAACATCAAATATATAACGCTCATAAATTACTGAGAATGATAAAAGAAAAGAATTAATTCTGCACAGGTTTTAAGGGAAATAAAAACTTTTATTCCTTTTCATGAAGAAACAAATTAATTAATAATTTAATATAAAATAGGTTTCCTTTTTCATTTCTGATTATTCAATTCAGAAAGCGTTCCAAACAAAGTATGAAAAAAACATAAAATAATCACTACACAATATGCATTTCAAGCTTTTTTATTTTCATATAAATTAGGTACATATTTTTGGTTTATTTCTTTAACTATATAAGAATATAAACTTGCATAATATTACTTTTTATTTATTCTTTTCTAATATTTCTCTATAATTTATATTTCCTTATTGTTCATTTATCTTCCTCAAGTTTAAAACAAGCTTTAAATGAAGGGATTCGCTTATTATTTCGCTCATTATTGAAATTAGTAACCTAATTTCAAACATATTTTTTTCTGGCTATTTAAATTAATAAAACTCTGACGGATTTATTTTTCTTCATTCGTTTATTTTAAGTACCCACAAACTTGGTTTTAGAAAAATAAATATTCTATAGAAATTTATGAGTTTTATTTATACAAAATTTGTCACTTCTCAAAACTATTTATATATCATCTGTATATATGTATTTTAAAAAAGAATGTGTATCGTTGCACTATTTGTGAATCTAACTTCACCATTCGGACTCATTTTACAACTGCAATTGTAAACTATTCAATAATTTGAAAATGTGAAGAGCCAGGATTTTTATAAACTATGCGGTTATTATAATTTAACATCCTAACTAGAATTGGAACTGAAAGTACTTTAATATTGTTAGAAATTCTTAAGGCATTTAGAATAAGTTTTTATCATATTTGAATTTTTAACTATAGAATCCTTTCTCTCAATATTTATTAAATACTGGAATATTGAATATTTTTCTCTAAGTACATACAAATTCTTCGAAACTGAACGAAACAAATCAATTGTTTAACGCAGGAAAACGTATTTGATACTAAAAATGAAATTGGTGTATGTTGTATTGTATAATTATATACTGAATAGATTTAATTAGTATTCTATTTATTCATGTCAATTAAAAGATATATAAACGTATTTATTATATTATATATTTTTTCAGGAAAACTTTATATCAGTAAAGCAATACAAAATCCATTGATTTCATATTTATGAATACCTAATAAGAAACAGATATATAAAATAAAATTAATAAATTGAAATCTTTAATAATAAAATTAAAAACTAAAACTTGCTTTTTTCGCAATAATAACAACAAAATATTTTTTCTTTGAAATGTGAGATTTAATTTAACTGTTTTTTGTAAAAGACAACTCGTCTTGAACTTTCAATTTTATGTTTTTTATCCCATTGCAAGCATCAATATTATTAGTGAGAATTAAACCCATGTATTCACAACACAGTTTTGACCAATTAATTTTTAATTCGACAATAATAAGTAGGAAAATATATTACTTAAATATATTTTATTAATTAAACGCAATTTATTTTCATAAAATATAGGTTTAGTAAAATAAAATATATTTAAATTTTTAATCCATATTTATAAATATTCAAATGTTTTAAATAATTACTTAACATAATTCATAAAACCCTACTCTGTCATAAATTCATAACTTCTCAATGATAATTTATTTTACATGGTAAATAGAACTTTTAATGATTTCTAATTTCTTTATTGAAAAATTATGTTAAATTTTTAAAATACTATTAAAAAAAGTATAGAAACAAAATTCTTGTTTTAAAAATAATGATTCTTTTTTAAATATGATATTATATTTTTTTTATTTGTTGCTGCTTTTTTTATTGCTTATAATTTGTTAAATTACTTAAAAATATAATGTTTACTCGCTATAAAATTAATTTAATTCGAAAATGTTTTTCTAACCTCTTTCTTCACTGAAGGTTAGTTTGGCGTGCATTTAAAAATAACATTAAACGCAAGTCCATATTCAAATATGAGCAATTTGCATTATATGTTAACGCTCTCAGCAATAAAAATTCCTTTAATGAAATCCATAAAACCTATTTCTTTTATATACTAGCTTAATTTGCATCTATTTTTTCCTCAAACAGTTCCACCTTATTTTTTCCACTTCCTCAAAGAATGAAAAACCAAACGATAATTACACTTTCAGCGTAGTCGGCATGATCTTATTGCTACTTGAAATGATAATACTCAAAAATTTTTAAATTCATCGAGTCACAAAATCCTTGCAAGAGTAATCATCATTTTAATAATTCAACATGTACTTGTTGAGCATATAATATTATCATTAGATGCTGGAAAGTCGCGCTACGTTTGGTATCTTTTCGAATGCGACGAACCGTGCAGAAAAGTATATAGATTTCGCGAATTTGTGGGCGGTAATATACTTCCAAATATATACCTTCCGAGTTGAATTAAAAACATAACATTACACTTTTAAGCTTCTTCAGAAACTGTTGACTTGACATACTACATTTCCTTTCCCTATTTAATGACGCGTATACAAACTTTTTTTAAGAGCGAATTTTATTTCAAATCTTCAAATGAAATTTCCCAGAAGAATTTCTTCATTTCAATACAGATTAATGAGGAAATTTATAATACGAGTGATATGTAAATTAGTTAATAACAAATTAAATTAATTAATTAAAATCAATGGCATGTGTTCACAGGGATTTCAAGCTAAATTTAATTTAGAAAATATCAAAAAAATTATTTTTAAAACCACATTGATCTTTTGTATCTACCTCATTAATAATAAAAATTTTAAAACAAATTTAAAATGTTGAATTTTTTGTTTCCAAATGTATGCTTATAATTTAGATTATATATATATATATAAATATATATATATATATATATATATATATATATATATATATATATATATATATATATATATATATATATATATTATATATATATATATATATATATATATATATATATATATATATATATATATATATATATATATATATATATATATATATATATATATATATATATATATATATATATATATATATATACACTTGCAAAAAACGTCTGCGTACAAACGCATGGTAAACATTCTACTGAGAATAAAATTTCATTATAGTGTTAACATCAATTCAATTTTAATATAATGCTTTTCCTTAGCAAGTCCTTAAATATTAGTAACAATTTCAGAAAGATAACACACATTATTTCGAAGTAATAATAATTAAAAATTACATAAAAAGCAGTCAGGAAAAGTTTGCGTACAGATGAGAAAAGTCTTTAAAAATTAGCCTCCACGTGGACTGCCAACTAAACCAAATGTCTGTTTGGAAAATCTTTATGTCTAAGAACCTTTTCGAATCATTTACGTGAATCAGTTTGGTAGTTTCTGTTGATGGAATATTCATTCCAGCAACAGATGTGTCTTTCGATATTAATTTATTTTACCGAACGTTGCGTTTCAATAAGTCTCATAAATGCTCGATGTTGCTTAAGTCTGGCGAACTGATATTTGATACTGTACAGCAGCCAGAGCTTTACTTTGCAGGCAATATGTTTTGGATCATTGTCTAGTTGAAACCAAAAGTCATCGTCAAGGTTTAAATCCTGTGAATTTTGTTTTAAATTTTATTTAAATATATTTAGATATCACATATGAATCGAGTCTATAAAAGTTAATTGATCAACTCTATTTGCTGCCGTGCACCCTCAAATCATTACGTTAACTCCACCGTGTTTAACTGTAGTCACAAAATTTTGCTTCTAAAAAGCCGTACCTTGTTTTCGCCACACCAGTTTACGCCCTCTGATGCCTAAGATATAAAATTATCTTTCATCAGAGAATATTAATTCTTCAAAAAACTCAGGAGGTTTATTAACATGCTTACTGGCAAAATTTAAACGTTTTTGCTTATTGGCAGTTCAAATACATGGCTTTCAACAAGCTACATGGCCATGATAGTCAAATTTTTTCAGATGTTTTTGTATAGTACCGTCTTTTTAGATATTTTTAACCTTTCTCTAATATTATGTGCTATTTGAGATAGAAAGTCTTTGGATTCAAGCGTAAGAATATTAGGATGCATATCTCTTCTTGTAAAGTCAGCTTACATGGTCTGTTACTCCAAGGTTTTAAGATAACAGATTTTGATGACTTGTAATTATTGATTACTCTTTGTATTGAAAAATGAGTTCTTCCAACTAACTTTCCAATTGCTCGAAGAGTTTTACCCTCATTCCTTTGTTTTAAGATGATTTTCTTTTCATCCGAAACAATCTCTTTTCCTTTAGAATCCATTTTAAATCTACTTGTTTGCAAGTTCTAATCTATCATATCAACAAAACAATGTTTTTATTGCCAAAGGCATAGCGAGCTTGGCTTGTCCAAGTGTCATAAGCAACAACAATGTTTTTATTTTATTTGTTGTATTACTACCAGACTTAAACTGAATAAGTAGTAAAAAATTAATGCCGACAGTATTTCATTTCATGCAAGCTTACGGAAGCTAAAAAAAATTAAGATTAATTTTTAAATATAACTTTTTCTTAATAAACTTTTTCTGATAACTTTTTGCGTAGTTTTTAATTATTATTATTACTTTTAAGCAATGTGCGTTATTTACCTGAAATTGTTACCGATATTTAAGGAATTGTTCAAGAAAAGCTTTAATAAAAGTAGAATTAATATTGACACATCATATGCGAACATATATTATTAATGTACATTTATTCTCTATAAAATGTTTACTATGCGTTTGTACCTAGATTTTTTCTGGCATATATATATATATATATATATATATATATATATATATATATATATATATATATATATACAACTTGCGTAATTAATTTAAACCTTAATCCATTTCTTATAATCGTTCTCGCTTCAAGAATGGAGGCGAATGGTTCTTTTATCATTCTCAAAAATATCACCCATGCTTAGTTACTAGGAATAAAAAAATTACTTAGAACATCGGAGCTCCTATTTTGTTTCCACATTCCTACATAATTCTTTTTAGAATAATGGTATTTACCGTTTATTTCGATTTTTGGAAAAGTATTGTTTTTTCCTTGTTTGTTCGATTGTCGGATGAAGCCAAGATTTCAGCTGTTTAAGCGATAACAATCGCTTTATAAGAACCTTCTCAAAAGCCATTTTTAAAAGAAGGTAAAAAAATTGGCTTTATGAGATATTAAAGTTCTAGAAGAAATTTTATGAATTCCAATCTACTTTCTTATGTATATGAAGAGGTAATTTACTGCAGTGGAAAAGTATATCCGTACTCATTCATATATGAGCCATCGGCAATATCGCATTGTTGCCAGTGCAACATATCCAGAGAAATGCACCATAGAAAAATTAGTTATTTTGAGCTCTAGTATGTTCAACATGATTGTGATTTGAATGTGATAGAATTTTCGAATCACTATATGTGCACATTTGTGCAGGGTAATCATGCAATCTTATACAAAGCTGGCTTTATATGAGAATAAAAGGAGAAAGAAATTATGGGTTATTCAATGCTAAATCAATTATCTAGAGTATGAAATGTTCATCCGAAGGATATAATTGACCTCGACAAGGAGTTACATATTTTTCAAGTAAAAAGAACACAATCCTTCCACTTGTGCAACTTTCCATGCCTTCTAGTGCCGAATAACTAGTTGAGCTGCAATTCCTCGTGCATTTATTTATCAAAACAGAAAGCGCCAAACAGTTGTGTTAATTCCCTGATTTTAATTATATTTTCATACTTATTATCTGGAACAATCAAGTCATACACAACACTCAATCAATCTTCGCTACAACGGTCTAATGTGGACAACATTTTCTTCGATAAAACTGTTGTCATTCCCATGTATTGAAACATTCACTGTTACCTCTTGTCCATCAAATACCTGGCTGGATATTCCACATTCATGTAATTAAACATATTGCTTGTTAATTATGTAATTCGTGCAATAATAATCGCTAGCTCGAAAATTCTCAAATAAACTATTCATTTACGAATACTTTTCCCTCACTTTCATTTTCACTACACACATGAAAAATTTGGACAGTTTATGTCTCTTGACTTCACTGATCTTTCTTCTTTTAAATATTACATTGCTCTACACTACCTTTATATATTACCATAAAAGTATTTTTCCTAATTGTTAGTCTTTTTGTGACATTCAAAGTCAAGTCCTTTATAAATATTATCATGATTTTCTCCAGCCAAACATTGCTTGAGATATCATGTTTTATAGCACGCCTCCTTTGTTCTCTCCTATCATGTCCTTTAATTAGTCATTACTTCAAAGGAACATTTTGAGTAATAATAATTACATTTATTTATGACTTTTCTTGATTGAAGCTCAAAAGTATGGTCATAACAAATAACATATTAATTATATGGACACAAACAATAACACTAATATCTATATTTATTAGGTAGTTTTTCAACTATTGCACCATTAAAAAACCTTGCAATAAATATAACCATCGATATTATTTTGAATTAAGCTATGATGATTATTCGTGTCATCCATTTCGTATAGTAGAAAAAGTATTAATTTCATTATAACTATAATATTAATTTTAACTTAATAACTCTTTTGTACAATATTTAAAGTATTTTTTGCAATGATTGCTGACGTATTTAAGATGAGTTGTTCTATCAACATAAAATTATCATAATCACAATATCTCCAATGTAATATTATCTAAGAGTGATAGAAAAAGTTGAATACTATAAAATTGAACATTTGCAATCACTAAATAGCACTGTTGAATTTTAAATTGTTTCCAGTATTATATATTTCTAGGGCATTTTAATAAATTTGTATTTGAGTCATCAATATATTTGAATAATCCATTTGAAAATACTAAATATTTTTTGAAGCAAAATTAAATGGAAAATTAAAATTATAATGGAACATTTTGGATCGAAATTTGTCTTTACGTAGAAAAAAGTAGCCACAGTTAAAGACTTCCTTATATTTTGATAATATCAGATCAATTAATGAAATTAAAAATCAAAGTATATAATGATATGTACTTATAATAAACAAGATTGAATTTAGAATGTGAGTAATGGTAAATATTTTTATTCATATTTATTTGCACATAATTATTATTCTTAAACTTTCAAAAAGTTCCTTCAGATGAAATACCTGTTAAAATGATTACATTGTGGTTTTAAATTTGTTGAAGTTATAATATTATTATGTGTGCATGTATCACTATTTTAAATATTTGTTTTGTGCCAATAAAGCATTTCTTAAAAATAAAAATTAAGATATTTTATGATGAAATGTTACTAATGTATTTCTCAAAATAAATAATAATAAATAAATGTAAAATCATGCAATATATTTGAATATTTCATGAGATTGAAATAAACTGATCTGATGAAAAATCTAAAAGACTAGAAAGACTTTTTGCAAAAGGAGAGCTTGTATTTAATACTTATTAATCAAATTTTGTTTCTGTAATTAAATGTTTAGAAGTATTTATATCAAGGCATTCTAGATATTTTTCGTTGTCATTATATATCTCATATATCATGAAAAAGAGACAGAAATGAGAATTATACATAAAAGTGATCGATTTATGCATTTTTTTACTAAATCTACTCACAGTACTGCACAAAATTAAGTTAAACATGAACTCAGAGAATGCAATGATAATATTGATGGATTGATAAAGTTGTAATCAATCATTGTGTAAAGATAAGGTGTTATGTGAATGCATGGAATAATTTTAAAAATTTATAAAGTTGAGATAAAAGACTTTGTTTAAAATTTAATCATGCATAGTTAGATATTTACATATTCTGATTTCTTAATTAATCATCTCAGGTTTGAAAATGGTAAACTTTTTATCACTTTATTTATTAAAAATATTCCAGCTCTTCAAACTGTGGGCTATTTTCCCATACTTATTATATTTACTCAAATTATAAATTATTAGCTAATTTATCAATTGTTTTAGATATGTATTATATTTTTATTTATATTTCAATTTTTAGGTTTCATTATATATTGATGTGATTATATGAAAACGAAAAAAAAATAAATATTTGTTTAGACTTTTAAATTTTTTTTATATTTGAAATTTCAATATTTTATAACTTGAAGCATTATAATTGGATATATATGTATATACTTCTTTGTTATACAAAAGTAAATGTAAACGGAGGAAAATATGAACTTATATAAAATTATAAAATTATGTCAGTTACTTTTGAAGTTTAATTTATTTTATGTTAAAAATGAAAACTTTTTATGCACGATATGAAACATGCATAATTATTTATCTTTTCACAAATCCTTCTAAATATAGGTAGTTGTTGAATTAAAAGTCAGAAAATTATGATCGATACAAATTTATTTGAAATTTGTCAATTGTCTAATTTATTCATCTTGAAATTAAATATTTCGTTACAATATTTTCTTGCACCTTCAAATTTTAATTAATTATTTTAATTTTAACAATATGTTTAAATAGAATGTGTTTTATAATTTTTTTATAAATTAATCATTTTCACATGCAAGATCTTTTATTATCTTTATGACTTATTGAAATCACTCATATATGTGTGTGTGTGTGTATATATATATATATATATATATATATATATATATATATACAAATATATTAGCCCTAATAAATATGTAGATGCCATTATATCAAAGTTATCTGATAAATGTGAGGATTATGAAATTTCAAATATGTAGTGAGAAATTTAGAGAACATATCATGTTTTAATTATACTTTAAAATCTAGTTTAATTTCCCAAACTCATAAAAATCATTCATTTTTATAATAATCACATTAATGAAATTGGTTAATATCCAAGATTAGAATAAATCATTTTTAAACAAATTTTTTATACAAGCAGTATTAAATAGTTATCTCATTCAAACTCTCCAGTTTCCGAATTTTCCAATCTTACAAAAAATTTTAATTTGAAAAACATTGAGCAATATTTGTTTTTTATTTACTTTTTAATTAATTCATTTGTATAGCTTACATGAGAACAGATTATCAATTAACAGAATAAATTTAACATTTTAGTTAAATTTATGTGGATTGAAACAAATAATTTAAATTTAATAATATGCATAGAAAGTATACAATTAATAGTTTTGGAAAGATTTTAAAAAATACTGTCTCAACTTTTCAACTTTTAATTCTATTATAAATTTTGATTTACACGATAAGAAAATTTAACATTTAAATTCTTGTGCTAAATGCCTTTATGAAAAAATTTATGACTCATTCAACAAATGTATAAATTACTTTTGATTTTCAGATTAACCTTATAATTTTTGATTACTTTATTATAATGATTATTTAAAAATTTATTTATAGTTTTTAAACTTTCTCATAGTTATTTTAAAAAATGACTTTTGACTCTTTATCAGAAATCTATATTTTACTTAAGAATTTAGTTTTATTATTATTGCATAAAAGTTTGTAAGATTCTAGAAAAATATGAATTTTTTTATAACTTATTTTTAGCTTATTCATTATTGTATTTAATCTTTTGTTACGACATGACACAAATTTAAATAATGTTTTATTAATGAAATAAATAAATGTATTAAAAAATAAATATAATTACGTTTCTACTATTTTATAGTGACATTCTCTAGATATAGATTTCCATTCCTTAAGTAAATGTATATGAAAATCATAAATACCATAGATTTCCTATAATTTTATAATGATTGTCTTTAGATTACAGATTTCGATTCCTATTAAACAATAAAATTATCATGTTAATATCTTTATTAAATTACTTTTGATTATTTTATATATCCAATGTATATTGATTGCTAAAAACTAACAAAAACTAATACATCAGTATCTATTGTTTAAGAACTAACGTTTTTTTTGTTATCTATTTTTGCAAAAAATCAGACTCTGAAAAAATGTCATCTTCGTCAAATTAAAAAAAAATAACTTCGACTCTTAAAATGAAGCATATATGTTTATTCACAGTGAAGTGATACAATTACAAATCCAACCTTAAGCTATATATACAATAAAAAATGTTACTAAGCATGGTATTTTGTAAAAAGATAATTATGACAATGAAGATTTTACAGGTAATGAATTTTATCCATGATGATGATGACATCCATGATGGTGATGTTCTAAAACTTTAGCTAGAAGTCCAGCTGTCAAAAGAGCAGACAGACCTTGTTGGTTATTATTATGGTGATGGCCAGCTTCTATTTCAGGAACGAAAGCAACTGCCATAAGAAGGGCAACCACCATCATTACCATAAAGAATTTGCCGGAGTTCATCTTGAATTGGAAAGATATTTGACCTATGAAAATTAGAGAAAAACAATTTAAAATGGTTTCAAAAGTATTTAAGTATAAATTTACATGACGATGAGTCTAAAATATCGTGAGGGATATACTTTTTTATTGCCTATAATTTGCTAACTCATCTATATTTATGCCAAATTTATCTGTAAGGATAGAATTACATTCGATACATTGGTGATGGCAGACTTTCTTTCTTATTATGTAAATGTAATTTAATAATTCAAAAGCTTTTCCTTAAATTTTTTTTAAACAATATTAAGTTCTCATAATTATTTCCTTTTTGGACAGATGCCGTATAATCCATATTCTGAGTTTCGTGATTTTTTGGTGGATTTTCTTATGTATCAGGCAAGCTGGTTTTTATTACGTCATAGATATGGAGACTTATAAGAATTAAGTGGAAAATTTTATTTTGGCAATTTTATTATTTACGTCATCGCACACGTCACAATATACCATCTTGGCAACATTTCTTCATTGGAAAAAAAAAAAACTCAGAATTTAACATCCGGAATTACACGGCATCTGTGCCTCCTTTATTAATGTTTTAAAATTTTAAAATAAATAGCATGGTTTTATATAGTTTTCAAAATGTTACTTGGTATACATTTGTAAATAATTTAATAGTATATATTCTCTAGGTTCTCTAATATATTACAATTTTTTTCCGTTATCCAGAAAAATGTATTTGATTGATATGAATTTTTGAGACATGATATTGAAGTTAAATTTCAAATAAAGTTCTTTACTTAATTTTTACAATACTTATATGGTTTTATTTTATAATTGGCTGAATGTCGAAATTGAAGGCTTTATGTAATATATAGGCTCTGTAACAAAAATATTTATGTATATGCTACAGATTCATTAGAATGATTGGATTTAAAAATTAGAGTTTTAAATATTTTACTTTAAAATTAATTTAATATTAATCACAATTTCGTAGCAAATTTAAATGATTTTACGATTTAGAAAGTTTAAACAAAAATAAATAAGAAATATTTAGCTTTTATATTGCGCAATAATTCTGAAGATATAAACACTTTGCTGAAACCTTCATTAGCAAAAATTAGTAATGCAAATAAGCCTTTCGTTACGTACATGAAATTACACTCAACAATGACAAAAAAATGAATTATTATTTCACTGTAAAAACAATAATGAAAATGTGAACGAATTTTTGAAAGCAACTGTTATTATTTAAACAATCGAATTTTCATGCTTTACAATATTATTTCTAAAATAGTATTCTCCTCATTCTCCAATATAAACAAAAAATCCTTGCATCAAATATTCGGCCCAATTTAATGCAATGCTTAAGAACAATTCTAATGTAATTAAATTTTAACGCAATCATGAAGACTTTGATTATTCTGAAGATCATTATTATCTATTTCTTGCTTCCATCAATAGAATCTGCAGTTCTAAAATCACTTTCAGTAAGAACTTTTTAATTATTAAACTTTTATAACATTTAAAGAAATCATGAAATTAATAAAAATAAAGGATTCAATGTAGAGAATTAGGTACACGTTGTTTTGGTGAAAAATTTGGAGACAAAACTTAATTTAATTTATCTTAGATTAGATTTTATATAGTGGCCATCTTGTTAGTCACATTTTGGCGCCTATCTTGCCATAAAAAACCGCCCAGAAAGCAAGGGGTACCCGATTGTAAACTTTTACCAAATTAAATTAAATCATCTAAATAATAAGATATGTTTTCATTTTTTCAAGTTTCAAAATATCTTAAAAGAATTCGATCATTTTAATTGACTGATGTCATAGCTTTGACAGACTACATCAGACATAAATAGAAACCTGTGTTCACTAAATCAAGCCCATCTTGAAAAAAGAGTTGTAACCATTCAGCAAATTATATGGGATAAAAATAAAAATTTTTCAAGACATATGATATGATCTTGAGATCAAATGGAAAAGAAATCCCATGAAACTAAAGTATCCTTAACTTAAACATGTCAAACAGTTTTTTCAAGATTGCATGATGTATTTTACATACCGTTTCTTAAAATTTAACATTTACTTTCTGTATATGCTCAAAATACAGAAATTCGCATATAATATTCTATGGTCACTTAAAAATAGCTTTAAAAAATAAAAGACAAAGTCAAAATGATCCGGTATCTGTATTTAGTATATTAGGTATTATATTTACATAATGTTTGAATTCAAAAACTAATTGTTTTGTTGTTACTTATTAAACTAATGTTTTGTTGCCACTTGAACACGCTAAGCTCGCTATGCGGTTTTTACACTGATCTGGAGTGGGAGGAAATTTTCTCCAGACCATTACACCCATGGTAACTGCTCAACGACAGACCATAAGACTTTCTATTCTACATATTTAGCGAGCACGTATATATCACACGTACTCGGTGGTTTTATGGCAGCATTGGGAATTGAACTCCACCATTCTGAACGGAAAGTCGATGACCTAACCACTAGATTACTATTGCCCAAAAACTAATTGCAATATACATAAAGGATTTCATATGGGAGAGTATTGAAATATAAACTAAAAGATAATTATTTTTCAGTAAACATTTACTTTAAAAAACAACTTTTTATTTTGGCGCCTATGTAAAATAAGTAAAACAAGGTAGTAAAAACACGTTTAGTAAAATGTCCCAAAATCAATAACATTTACCAAAATTTAATTAAGTTTGAAAGTAGATTAATAGAATTCAGACATTTTATTAGAAAGATACAAGAAAAGTAAGAAAATTATAAATATAAAACAAATCGAGAAATATGGATTTCGTTCATCACACGGTGATATGATTATAAATGATGATTACATTAATTGGTATCTAAAGTTTAAAATGGGTTGCGAACATATAACCTTCCATGTGGGAGAGGGAGAATAAAAGTTAAATTGCTATCATCATTCAACTAATAATCCATCATAGAGAGCAAATTCAAAATGAAATTGATTTTTAATACTAAAACATATACACTTCATATGTTAAAATTATTATTTGCTGTGAAATTATACTGATACATTTTTAACGGTTATACGAAAATTGGTTTAAAGTTTTTGCTATTTTCCCATGATTTATTTACCATAATTAAAAACTAATCATTTATTATAACTAAACAGTATTGGCAATAAAATATAATATAAATTCAGATCGTGAAATTTGTTTTATTTCTATTAACATATTTATAGGAACTTTTCGTTGGTAGATATTTGTGTGAAGCATTTCTAGTAGTTGTTAAAAGAAAATATTTGCGAAGAATAGGAAATAAAACTTTACCATTCTTCGAAAATTCACAAATAATAATGTATTTATATTTTAGCAACATGGCAATTCTAATGTGAATGGCATTAAAAGAAATGTCGACAAAGGAAAAGTTAAAACTTATCGAATTATAGCTCAGCACATTGGACCTGAAGAGATCGCATCAAATTTTAGACCGAATTATCCTAACTACGCTTCTATTGAATTTGAAGAGGGAAAAGTAGATAGTTTGCGTGCCATCAACGTTCCAGCAGCAAGAAACGTCAGCTCTATTACTTCAAACTTAGCTCGATCTACAACTATGAAAGTAAGTGATACTTATGAAAATGTTTTATCTAACGATAAAAATTTAAATGGAGATCTTATAAGTCCGTCAACTTATCCTCCAAATAGTTTGATTTCTGGAGATATTAATTTAGAAGATTATCCAAGAAGTCAAAATTTAACAACTCATAAGCCAGGTAATAATGATCAAAGTTTAGGAAAAACTAGTTCAAACATTCAAGTAAAACAGCCAAATTCACAGATGTTATTTTCTAAAAGACCTACCTCCAGTTCAAGGCTATCAATACCTCAATTTGAGAAAAATAATTTAAATATCCTCAACTTAAATACAAATGTTGATAATAGTACACTTAAAACTACAAAATTTAGTTTCTCAACAGATATCAGTGAAATGTCTGCTGACTGGTTTCTTAATAATAATAATAAAAGTATTACTAAGGAAATGAGTGATGAAGTAATAAATAATGTGGATCAAAAAACTAAATCTTTAAGTACTGATACTACGCTTATGTCAAACACATTGAATGCATCTTCTTATCAATTTCATGCAACTGAAAGTATTAAGAAATTAATCAAATCAAATGCAACCACAAATCTTCTAAATGCAAATATTAATAGTTCCATTTCTCCAATAAACAAGTTAAATGCAATTGGTTACACGTCAGCTGAGCCAATAAATATAAAAATAAGCAATATATCCACACCATCTAAACTCAGTCTACGTCTTCAAGCAAATCCTGACATGAATGTCACCTTACGACTTGAAAGAAAAAGTGTGGACAAGAACTTCGCAATGATGCCTCAAGAAAATGTTAGCTCTAGAGAACTGGAAAAAAAAGATATTGGAGTTAAAATAATTAACAACAAAATGCTGCATTCGGAAGAAAATATTTTGCAGCCTGGTGATGATAACATTAGTCAAGCTTTAAATGTTTCTGGCTTAGGAACACAAAATGAAAAGGATTTGCTCAATATAGCTGTGCCTTTTATTAAACTTAACAAGGAACATGGCGAAAACTTAATTTGGAATGTGAAACAGGGCTTACAGAATGTACAGTTTATCGAAATAGGAAATAATAATGACACGGACTTTGATAACGTTTTCTTCGTTGGTGACAAGAAAGAACGCTTCCACTCTAATGAAATACCTTTAAGCGAGTGCAGGAACTTCATTGTAAATATCTTTAAAACTCATGCGTTTTCTGCTTCTGCTATAATAATTTTGATAGTTGCAATGTTGGTTGTATCTCTATTTGGAATTTACAGATTAGGTCAAAGATCTCAGTACGAGTATGCTAAGCTGAATTACTTTCCGAGTGACATCCAAAATGAGGAGTCGTATATTGGAGTGCAGTATGTTAAACATGTAAATCCATCTTTCGATATACCTTCAAAACACAAGTATTTAGATAAAAATATAACTGTCGAAAATGTTGTAAATTATGTTCCTTTAGCGCAACACAGCCCAAGTATAAAAAATGAATCTAATGCAGAAGAAGTGAAACGTTTAACAAGTAGGAACAGTCTAAAATCTTATGGAAGAGACGTTGTTAATGGTTTTAAAACTTACACAACATCAATGTTTTTTGGATATACGAAAAATGAAGAGGATACAGTTACAACTGAAATCAATAAAAGCAAAGAAGATTTATCAATAAGAAACGATGATGTTCCCATTACAAGAAAAGAGGAAAGAGAAAATTCTTTAAAAAATTTTGAAGAAAGTAACTTAAAATTTAAAGAGAAGCAAGATAAAACTACAACCAACCGTTCGCAAAAAAAAATTTCAGGTAAAAATTCCAGTAAGGAATCCATTTTTCAGTGGATAATAAAGAAATTTTCAAGAAGTCCAGATGAATATTTATCAGCAGAAAAAGATTCCGTACAAAGATCAGCAACCTTTCTCAACAATCAAAAAGATGCCAAGTTGAATTTAAAAGAAACTTTACATGCCAGAAAACGTGATAAAATCAGAAATCCCAAAAGAATTTCTTTACTTCCAGATTATTCAGTTTCGACTTCCGAAACTTCTTTTGAATCTCGACTACCTCCCAAAAAAATCATATCAAGTACTTTTCGCATGAAGAATCAGTTACCAGCAAAACAAATAACTAGAACAACTTCAGATAGTTCCGACAGTGATAATGGACTAATTTCCGCAAGAAGAAAAATAGCACGGAAGAAGTTTTACCGCTGTAAAAAAAGTAATTTGACCAAACCTGAAGAAAAAATAGACTTGAAATCCCTAGTCAATAAAGCTTATTTCACGGTACCGTCAACCCCTCCAGCCAGTCAAACAAGTTTAAAAAATAAGTTGGTGAAAACAAACGACTGTAGAGCTATTGACAACATGCTGGTTGGAAATGATTGGGAGAAGTCATTCTACAAGGCTCATGGTTTTGATATCATAAGTGATAAAAGTTCTGATTTTCTGGAACAGTATGAACCAAAAATACCAGAAAGCCTCGATGACCGGACAATACAATTCACTGAAGCTGAAATGATGGGAACTTTGAGAAAATCAAGCAGCGTTTCATCACTTCAAGAACAAGTTGAAAAAATTATCAGGGATGCCGAAAGCACAGCCAGATCACCTCGAACTATTGGAAATAAAAAAAACATTGATTGCTTCGAAGTTACAGGGAGTTAATTAAATTATTACTAATTAAAACTAACATGAATAAATAATTTATTTTATATTTGTATATTATTTATAATTATTATGAGAAAGAAGTCATATTCTATATAATTGTTATGAGAAATAAGTAAATGCTATTTATTTTAATTCCTTAAAATAAGTAAAATTTTAAAAGCAATTTTTTATCTTCATTTTATTTAACGTTTAAAAGGGATCAGAGATCATATACAAATTTCAAATCAAAACTGCAAAACTTTTCGGTCTCGAATGTAAAAAGTTTTTAATTTTATGTTTGAATATAAAACTGTATTTTGTTATAAAAATTTTGGGCGATTTCTAAGTTTTATTTTAAAAACACATTATTAGATTAAAAAAATATATCATAATAAACCCTTTCCTAAATGCTAAATAATTTATAAAACAGCCACTGAATAAACCATAAAAAGTTAAGTTATTGCAGATGAATTTAAGGAAAAGTATTGGAAAATTTAGTAAATAGCTAAATATTTATGTTCATACATTTATTAATGTATTTGCAGAATAATAAATTTATTATGACAAAATATTCGTTATAAATAAGTTCAAATATTATGTTTTTTCATACAAGTTCAAATTATATATATTCATAATACGAAATGGCTTATTTATTTATATATTTTTTGATATTGTTGCTATAGTTTTTTTTTTTCATTTTTTATAAATTAAGTGAAATTTATGCAAGAAAATCAGTTTCCTTAAATTATTTGTATAAGCAGTATATATTTTAAGTGTCAATGCATATGGAATTTACTATAACAAAACAAAATTATTTTTCATGATGATAATAAATCTAAAAACCAAAATTCTAAACTGGTAACCTATATGCATGTATTTCAAATTTAATAGCAAATTAATTAATGTGAAACAGAATATTATTTACAAAATTAAATTAAACTTGAAACATCATATGATTTGCTATTTTGTATTTGAGAAAAAGTAATCTAATTACCATAAAAAGATTATTTCTATATTCTAATCATTTCAGTTTAACTACTTTATTTTTTATGATAACTTATTAAAATTCATTTTTAGAAGTTTATACGTTAGTTAAATATTAGTTGTCTAACAAATTACAGTTTTAACGTCATTACGCATAACTTCTTCTCTATCAAATTCCAATGCGAATAAAATTATTATTAATGAAATTATTCACAATTTATTTTTAAAATCGTAGAAAAATCTTATGTAAAATAATTTGTAAGAAATAAAGCTTATAATGAAGAATATCAAAAGACAGAAAATTGCTAATAATCGAATAAAAAAATAGCAAATCATCAGAAAACGATAATTAAATGAAATCCTACAAAACAAATTCGGAGAGTAATATTTTAGCATGATTTACCAAATTATTTTTTAAAAGTTAGTTATTACTATGGAAGAAAGTAAAATGAAAGATATTAATTAAAAAATAAAAAAAACGAGCCCGTTTAAATTGATTCAAATTTCAGATGATACAAAAAGAATACTGCTGCACATTTTTCTTAAAAGTTTTTAATGTTAGAAAATCTAACGTAAAATAATTTGTGAGAAATAAAGCATTTATTGAAGAACATAAAAAACAGAAAATTGCTAATAATCGAATAAAAAAATAGCAAATCACCAGGAAATGATAATTAAATACAATGTTACAAAACATTTGGAAAATAATATTTTAGCCTGAATTACCAAATTATTTTCTAAAAATTAGCTATTACAATAAAAGAAAGTAAAATGAAAGATATTAATTTAAAAAAATAACTCGTTTAAAAGGATTCGAATTTGAGATAATACAAAAAAGAACACGACGGAACTTTTTTTTAGTTTTTAACGTTAGCTTTTATGGCATACTTACTTTCAAAAAAGAAAGAAGAAATTTCGTTGTTGTTTCGGTGACGAAAGAAGAACAAATGATACAAAATGTGGGTATAGGTGTGCTTTATAAAAAGCTCGGAATCTTATTCCTTACAACAGATTTGACCATGCGTAGAAGAATTATAAATGGTCGAGTGCGCACACAATTTTACCGTATCCATTCAACTTTGCCAAGCGCACTACTTCCCCTGTTAGTGAAATTACTCACGAAATATCAGATTTGTATCCCCCATGTTAAGGATAATTGATGAAGTGACAATTGATCTGTTGAAATCGTGGATCTAAATCCATTCGATTTAGAGCTACAAATGTGATTAATATGGAAAATTTAAATAACAAAAGGAAATTCCTGCATTTGTTTCGGGAAAAAATAGATTAATTGTATCCGGATAAAAAAATGAATTCAACATTAGATAATGTATTTTTAATTTAATTAGAATCGAATAGAAGCCCTAAAAGCAAATGAAAAAAATTCCCATTATGGTATAAGGAACGTTGAGGAATTTCTTTTTTGTTAATATGCATTTCTTATATATCTGTTGCTATTTTCAATTTAAAAAATATTTACTTTTATTAATCACATTCTTGAAATTCTTGTGAATTTCGTGTTTTATTAAAAAATTCTTAATTAAAATGAAATCGCAGCAAAACATAATTTTTTTCCATTCATTCCTATTAATCTAATAATTTGAATATATTTATACATCGAACTCTGTACATATGTTATTCAGAGAAAAAGTTTTATATCATTTTTTTTATGTTCATTTTATCATTAGCGTTAAATTTAAATACATTTTATGTAATAACATCCACAAAAAAATCATGTGTACAACCATACGCATCAGAAACAAAAATATTTTTTTCTAAAATTATACTTTTTGGCTTGCTTTTTATTCATAATTATATTTCGCAGAATTTTTCTTAATGTATTATTGTAATTTATTTTATATAAAAGTTTAGTTAATTTGTCTACTGGATTAATGATTTGATTATTAATATCATAACAATTATTCTACTTACTTGATTTAGCACTGATACCTATACGATTTATTTAATATATAAATGTATCGCATATTTTGTAAAATCAAATTTTAGAAATAAGATGCTTAATTAAAAACTTATTGACATATTCAATGCTCATTGAAAATAATCTATATTTATTTTCAATATTGATTCATTGAATTTATTAATTTAAATGAGATATGACCTTTTTAAACTATATACTCTTATAAATATAATCTTATATTAATAATATGCAGCTATATGAGTTATATTTTATATGCAATTTCTCATTTCTATTTAAATTTACAATTAAATCCTACTATAAAAAAATATGTCAAAAAAACTTTAATTTAAAAAATAGGCAGATATATATAATATACAAGGTTTTAAAACTAACTGAGTGCAATGATTATTTCCAAATTTATTATCAATAATGTAATATAAATTTTTACTATACAGTGTCACATATATTAAATTTGAGTTTCCTATTATCATAAAAATAATTGTAATCAATAAATTCTTATAAAATTGTAAAATATAAAATTTTATGTGATTCTTTGTCTCCTTAAATAATATATGAAACAATTTTTTTTACATGTTAATATATAAATTGAAGAAACTCAGTTATTATTTCACTAAAAGTGATAGAATTAAAATCTTTCACTATAAACATCTCTTCATTGGAAAGGATATTATGTCTAAAAAGACTAAAAGGGCCATTTTAAATTAAAATTAAACATATTCACTATATTTAATTTCAATTTCTTTTTGTTTCTAGTTACATTTCAAGCAAAATTGTATTCTTTTTTGTAACAAAATTAAATTTTAAATTTAATTTCTTACTGATATACATTGCTATTTTTATCATTATTAAAAACACATATAATTATACATTTTATTTCTTAGCATAATGCATATTGTTGAAAAAATATTGAAATTGTTGTAAAATATTTCTTAATTTAATCATTTTGCACACAAAATATTTCGCAGCTAAAGATCTATTCTAACTTACTAGCTGTAAATAAAACAATTATGGTTGTTTAAAAATTAAAGTAGGTATATGTGTGTTCTATTTTTCAGTTCTATTTTTTAGTGTGTTAAATTAATTTTACCACACATATGCTTTCGAGGCAGAGCATATGTGTGGTAAAATAAATTTCTAGATTGCAGGAACAACATTATAAAAATAAGGAAAAACAAACCCTTGAAAATAACAAAAGGTTTTCTGGTGAATTCACCTACATAATAAGGCTTTATTTAAGATTATAATTAAAAATTTATGTAAAAATAATTATTGCTGTTTAAAAATTAAACAAGCTCCAAAACAACATACTTTCGGACAGTAAAAGCATAGGATTATTGTATGTCCGAAAGATTTTTCAACGTAAGAAAATTAGTCTATAGGCTCCCGACTATTAAATATTCTTACTGAATAAAAAATATATTTTCATTTTGTGCTTTTAATTAATATATATTTCGTATAATCATGAAAAATATTCAGTGAAAAATTTTCATTGTAAGAATATTTGCAGACGAAGAACACTGTTTTAAATGCAGTTTTAAAGGATACTAACTTTTATCTTGCAACACGGAATTTATATCATTATACTGAAATGGAAATTCCCTATACTGCTATTTTTATTTAGTTAAAATAATATATAAAAAGCGAAATGAGAAAATAAAAAATAAAAGTGACGCCAAAACTGCATTCTTTCTCAATTGTACTTAATTATGGGTAACGTTATTAATTATTAAAAATAGTTCAAATTTCATGTCATTAGAAATCAGTATCATACAAAAATAACATTTTTTCAATAAACGATACCTTAAATGAGTGTAGTTTATTGAAAAAATGTATATATTAGGTTGTCTAACATATATACGCAATATTAGGCATCTGCTGGTGGCAATGTTGAGTAAAGGTTTAAAGGCAAGTTGATAAAAGCATGGCCCACAAGCTTTACGTTTGTTTTATAATTTCAATCATATTTGCTATAAAAATAAACAGAACTCCAATTATCTGAACTCCGTCTATTCGAATCATTGAGTATACGAATCTCTTTAAAGAATTTCCCAAAAATAAATTATACTAAAGAAGAGAAAGGAAAATGAGAAAAATTAAAAACTTCAGGAAAAGGAAAGATAAGATAAAGGATTAGATAAGAATAAGGCGTCACTTGAGAAATTCAAAAACATTATTTTGAAAATTCCTAGATATTCAAAAGTTAATGTTGAAGATATATGAGAATGGATTATATGAGTCAGACACTGGATTTCAAATTGCAAATAATGGTAAACTAATTTAAGTTATCAAGGAAGAAGATGACTTTAAAGTCTAATTTAAGTTAGTATAAGTGGAAGCTGACACGAGACCATCAGTTAGTGAAACATTTGCCGGCTTTGAAACTGATTTAATGTGGATAGTGGACAGAAAATGGATGAAGGCAGTTAAACAGCTTACTCTCTACAACAAGCAATGACTTTCATTTACAGCAATGTACTGCATTAGTTATATTAATGTATAGCACTTTAAGTTTCTAAAGATGTAAAAGTGTTGTCTTTTCATTTAATTGATTAAAAGTTCTTGTTATTTAAAAATATGAAGTTTTTTCTCCCGCTTTCAATATACAATAATTAATTAAAATAGACCCCATTTTCAAAAAATTCCAGTTAATCGAATTTTTAATTATCCGAATGGGGTTAGATCCCAAATGATTCTGATAATTGGAGTCTTAAGTATTTAATTTTGCTTCTGATGATTTTTTTTCTACGATGAGGCAGTAACTATTAACTCATCTTAACATGATTGCGTTAAATGATTATATTGAAGTTAATGACAATCAACTAATAATTATTTTAAAAAATTCTTTTATTACTTTCTATTATTTTAACAAAGAGGAACAATTACAAATTTAAAATTGGGCCCAAAAAGTCATGAAGGAAATCATTAGAAATAAGACATCATAATAATAGAAAATAACAAAACATTTTTCAAAAATTTAAAATAGTTAGTTTCTTAACTTGGAAAGAAATATAAGTAAAAAGAAAAAGAGATGGATTTGTGATAAGTGCTTTTATAATATTTGAGGTTTTCAATTCTATAATTTATGAATGCAACCTGCTATCTTAGGAATGCAGTCCTAAAATTACTAACATAAAAAATTATGTATTTTTATTTTTATGATTGTGTTAAAAAAGTTCATTATATATATATATAAAAGACATGTATATTAAATTAGTTTTTTCTTTTTAAAATTCTTATATATTCATTCCGGATTGTGCCTAAAATTTGCCTTAATTATTTATATTTCCTACTACATTTTTCAATATTTATAAAGATTCTTCAAATTTCATTACTCATATTCATTCCTTCTAAAATTTAGGAAAGACATTCTTTTTGACATTCTACTGTCTGGAAAATAATTGAATATTATTATATTCATTTGTGATTTTTTAGCCGATTTATAAGCCTTGCTCATGATAATAATTGAAATAATGCATTGCTACACTGAACACGTAAAAAAACAAACTGGATTCACTTGGTTAAACATCTTTGGAAACTATTTATTTCCTCCAACAATAATTGTTTCCTTTCTTTTAATTAATTTGTGTGGACAGTTTCCTATTGTTAAGCTTAATAGCCTTATTTTCAGTTGAATAGGATTGAGATGGTTATTTATATATTATTTCAAGTCTTTAGATTTTTAATTACTTAGTAGGCTTCCAGTACATTTTCGGACTTTTGAGTTTAAACGGAAATTCCTTTTTTAAGAGATGTAGAATAGGAATTTACGCTACCAGCTTTAATAAGATTAATGAGAAAAAAAAAAGCTTTTTGTCATAAGAATTAATATTTCCTTTAGTTCTTCATCCATTAAATGCAGCAAAATGACATTTTACTTCCGTTTTTGGAAAGGAAAATTGAATTGGAGTATAAACAGAACAATTTAATTTAAGAACCTCGATATTATGTTGTAATCGAAATTAAATATTTTTTTGTTATTATATATTTATATACTATAAACTGGAGCTTTTTATCGCATTTCACAAGGTAGAGGAAATTCCATACACAAGATTTTCATTTTAATTTTATTTAACTATGTTTCTATATTTCCAGAAATTAAACACAATATTTTAATATTAAAAAACATATATTCAGTGTTATGGAAATATATATCTATATATGTATATGTATTTGGTTTCTGTACAATTATTGCTTACAATGTACTTTAAATCTGATAAAAAGGAACACACTTTGATATGTTTTATAATAACTTCCCTTTTTAAAATTGAACAAATTGAATTCAAGAAATGTATATAAATTTTACATAAATTCCTTTAATGAAACATTCTTCTCGAGTCTGATTACCCTTTAGTTTTTTACATAGTTTGTGTAAAAAAATTTATTGAGATTTAAAAGTTTAAAAAATAAGGTACAAGTAGCATATTTGGCTTTAATTGTGCAAATTTTATTTAATAAAGTCAAAGCAATACTCTTAATTCACCTTGAATAATTTTGAGTGAGTTTTAAAGAGATAGATCCTATGTGTTTTTATTTAATATTACAAGTGTCATATCAATCTTGATTTCTTTTCATTTTATAATATATTTTATTTTATAAATAATTATATATAAAAATAATATATTAAAACCAAAAAAATTTTTCATCTTCCAATTCTCTATTGTGAGAATGAAAAAAAGTCACTTTTAGTTATAAAATTCCCCAAATTAAGAGAATCATTTTATAAAAATAAAATACAATTTTAAAAAAGTTAATTTTATTCTGCCAATTGAAACCTAACCATGAAACTGTTACAAGCATTTTTGACTTTCTTTTATGTAGTAGAGTGGACAAAGACAACCGTATGCGACATTACAATGGAACATCATTTGTAAAATCATGAATCCAGAAAAATCATTTTCTTTTCATTAATTAATCCCTAATTTAAGTGTATTGGAAAGCTTCACTCAAAATCGAGAAATTTGGGAAGCAAAAACTTTTGATCTCCGTACTGCACAAGACTAGTATTTCCAATTACAATCTACCGTTATACTCCTCAAACCCTATTATATTATTGGTTAAAAAGTATTAGACTTTTATTGACATAGGAAAGTGAGTTTTAAAAATAAATCAAGTGTTCTGGAGCTGATAAGAAGCCAACGATTGATAAACAAGATAAACACAGAGCAGTAATGTGGAATAAGTCTGTCTAAAAAATTATTTAGTTCATAAATCAAGTGTTTTCTCTCTCTCCCTCTGGAGTTGATAAGAAGCCAATGATTGATAAACAAAATAAACTACAGGGCAGTAATGTGGAATAAGTCTATCTAACAAGTTAATTACTTTTTAAATCAAGTGTTCTGGAGCTGATAAGAAGCCAACGATTGATAAACAAGATAAACACAGAGCAGTAATGTGGAATAAGTCTATCTAACAAATTATTTAGTTCATAAATCAAGTGTTTTCTGTCTCTCCCTCTGGAGTTGATAAGAAGCCAATGATTGATAAACAAAATAAACTACAGGGCAGTAATGTGGAATAAGTCTATCTAACAAGTTAATTACTTTCTAAATCAAGTGTTCTGGAGCTGATAAGAAGCCAACGATTGATAAACAAGATAAACTACAATGCAGTAATGTGGAATAAATCTAACAAGTTAATTAGTTTCCAAAAATAATTATTATTTAATTATGAAACTTGATGTTAAAAAACCAAAGCTGTGGCATAACGGCTCATTTTTGGGCCAAGGCCTACAGTACTCATATCTATTTTCCTGACCAGGAGCCTTGGGGTGCTATGTATATTTCCCGATTAGGTGGTGAGCCTAATGTGAAACACCCAGTGTTTAGTTTTCAAGCCTGGTTGGTACTCAGTTTTATCGGCCCACTGAAGGAAAAAGCTAAATCGATTTAGCCCAGACCGAGAATCGAACCTTTTGCCTTGGGAGCACGAAATGGTACCACTAAGGCAACCGGTTTCAGAATTTGATATTAATAATGTGATGTAATAATCGCAACTATAAATATATACTAGAACAGTGATCTTGCCTACAAAATTGCACGTTGCAAACTATCATTGAATATCATCAATTGTTTTAAAAGTCTAACAAGAGAAATAAACATTAGTTTATATTAACAATTATAACAAATAATAAAATATCAAATGATTTTATAAATATTGACTTTTTAGAAATTGCAACTGAAAGAGTATGTTATGGGTTAATATATAAAAACACATATTTCAACACAAAATAAAATTTTGAGCACAAATTAATTTTTAATTTATAAATTCGTCATGCAATTAAGAAGAAAAATTATAGTATGACGAATATTTTAACCCCTAAAATAATCTAAAGAAATCAAAATCTTAAAAAAAATCAATTTTTAAGTATAAATTATTTTAAAAAAATTCATTTTATTCAATGTTTTTATACTTGCATAATTATAACAATGAAAACAATATTTTGATAAGTTAATTTAGAAAATGTAAATTTTAAACAAAAAAAAGACTATTCAACAAAATTTTTTTATTTATTTTTATGCCTTCATAACTATAACTTTCCTTTTCTTGATGTATATTTAATGAAATAACTCACAGCAAATGAATTCATTAAAAATGCATCAACATAAACTACTATTCAACTATCATCAACTCCAAACTTGAAATCACTAGCGTGAGAAAAAAAAATCTTCTTAAATTAGGTCAAGTTGCTAGAAAAGTTACATGATCTCTTAAAAAATTAAAAACAATTCCTTAATTTATATAAAAAAACCTAACACAAAGATAATGTAATGGATGAGCTAAGCAAGGAAGAGAGTTAAAAATTAACTATTAATTAAAAGAAAAACGAACTTTATTGACCTAGTTATATGGATCAAATTTCAACTTACCTTAACCTTGATAACTACCTGTTACAAAAATAATTTAGAAGTTTCATTGGCAAACGCACCTTAACTACACATAATTAGATTTAAAAGCCTTGCTTAGATTCGTTGCGTTTTGTCCCGCTTGAATGAATTATCCTTAACATTGATAGTATACAAACTATTTGTACACAAAGATTTTTAAACAAGCAATATGATAATTAAGGGAAAATTGAAAGTTTATGTTTGTTTAAAATTATATAAATTATGTATACTATGTGTCTTTTTTGACACTTAAATGATTTTTATATATTTTGGGTCATAAAATCTGAACTTTATATCATAAAAATCTCTCCCTTTATTAAGAAATTTTTGATGTAACATTTAAATTTACGGTTAAATTTTACTATTTTCTATCACTATATTATGGTAACATTATTGATTATTGTGTGGTAATATAGAAATATATAAACTTTTTAGAGTTTTTTTGTCTAAAAAGAAGCAGATTAAATGGGTTTAATATATTAAACCCATTTAATCTGCATAAAGTAATATTTTATTCTTGGATTTTAAAATAATAAAATTTGTAATGTTTAATATTATATATATATATATATATATATATATATATATAATTAATAAATTTCAGGCCATAAAAGAAAGCCTTGATCTCGTCGTGAAAACAAATAGTTCAAATGAGTACAAAACATGTTTCATAAAATAAAGATTAGAAGAGCATGTTGATCACATCATGATCTGTATTGTTTTAGCTTGAAGGATGTTGTTCACAAGGCAAGAGATTTGACATCACTATGCACTGAAAATAAGGAATGACTAATGACTTTAGTTTAAAATATAATAGGATACTCTGCTATCTCGTCAGCATATAGCTTTGGTGAATAAAATTGCCATTCCGATTAATATAAAGGTTTATACCTCCTTCTATGCGAATTTCGATTTGTATACTCAAATTCACTTGGTAAGTAATTTTATCTCTTCCAAACTAAGGTAGGATTTCTTAGACTGCCTTTTTCTTTCTCTACCAAATCGGGTCTAATATTACACTCCAAAATAAAAACTATGATGAGGCCACGTTGGTCGGGTTGGTTAAAACATTCATTATTGTTATCTGAAGAGAGTGAATTCGAATCCCAATCCAACCTAAGATCCGTCGTGTACCATAATGGTAGTTAGGAAATGTTAAATAAGTCCTGATTGCTATATCCTCTGTGGAAAATAACTTAATAACTAATAATACTTCTGGGAGTGGTTTTTCAAGTTTGGGAGTTTTCTGTTTGGTACCTGCTTCTAAATTACGAAGACCCAACTTAAGGTTTAATCAGTCGTCAGCTCTCGTAGTTTCTCGTTTAAGGTAAGTTGCATACATCCCTTAGCCAAAGACCAATGCTCACATGTAACGAATTCTGTTGGATTAGGCTGTCTTGCACCTAGGGTGTGAGTAATAACAACATAAGTGAGAAATAATAGTTATCTCCAATTAATGTCTCAAGTTTTGATGTTCAGTCATCCATTTATTTTTTTCTGAACGATTACATCTCTTAAATGAAAATAAACCTGTGATGAACATTCTTCAAGAAAAAGCCCTACTACTTTGGGGGAGAATAATTCGAATACCTGGCACTCATTCTCTTTTTACAGAACTTTCGCTGGATCCTGGCAGTTTTTTGAAGATCCAACGTGGTTTTGTACATGGTGTCTTAGAACTGAAGGAATAGCTTGATCTAAATCTCGACCCTGAGCCCCTGATTCTACCTTTAGATCCAACAATTGTTAGGAATTTTCATATTCGTACAGAACTCACCCAGAATTTATGTAAAATGGCACATGGTACTTCAATTTTGAGAACAATTGCTTTAGAAACATTAAATACCCTATATCCTGAGCCCGAATGGATCCACTTTTACACCGATGGGTACCTTGTAAATGCACAGACACTGCAGGAGCAGGAGTACACAGTAATCTGTTCTCTTTCTACACTCGAGTAGGAAAAGGCAGAAGTGTTTTTAATGGGAAAGAGCTGCCATTCGTGTGGCTCTAACGCAGCTCTACTATTGCCACGTGAACACCTTTACAAAGACCATCATCTTCTGCGATTCCCAGGTGGTGATTCTCGCAGTGGACTCTAATATAACCCCTGCTTCTTCTGACATCCTCGAGTGCAAAAATCTACTGATAGGGTTGTATAATTTTTCAAAAAAAACTTGTTACGAGAACACTGCGGTGTTGCTGGTAATCAGTTAGCCGACTACCTTACTAAGCAGGGTACTTCTATCCAACAAACATCAAGAAATGAGATTCTCCTCAATAACACCAAGCTTCTTATTAAGAAAAAGATGAAGAACATTGTCTTAAATCAATTCTCAGAGAGACACTCTAACAAAACCTGGTGGAATAATCTTCAATTTATCCCTAAGTGGCCTAGACGCAAGGCTATTGCCGAGTTTCGTGTAACCACCGGGTATGATTGCCTTCTTGAACACCTATGTAGAACTAATATAGTCCAAGAACTTTTCTGCAGGCTCTGCGATCTTCGGGAGGAAATGGACGTACACCACCTTCGTCATTGTCCAGCACTATCCGAACCTTCCTTATGCGATTGCTACTAGCGTGCTAGAGACATCCTCAATGCTTTTTAGAATTTTCTGTGTCCACTTGTCTACTTATCCTTTCTGCATTTGTGGCGCAGTAGGCGCAGTAGTCTTTGTAAGATCGGCCATTAGAAATAAAAAAAGATCTCTTAAATGAATAAGAAAATTCCCCTCCATATAACCCAAAAGAAAACCTAATACATGTTGTTTGGCATTAAGCACATCATATAGCATAAGAAACTGGCTTAATTGCATTGCTCATCCTACCTTTAGCACTTGTTAATAAGGTATATCGATTTATGGTTTTCTATGGTATTCCTCATTTTCTATGATCATTTTAATTTTTGTGGAATATTTTTGCGTGTTAGATATTACGAGATGTCACGGAACACTGATCTTCACTTGATTCACGTCTAGTACCTTTTGTTTCTTGGAATCGACTCCATAGCCTTGAAATGACACTCCAACAGCAAATACAACATTTCTTTGTTTTTGACCAGGTCTGATGACATTTTAAGTCAAAATTTCAGTTAAATCATATTTGCATGATATTTTCAAAGTACTTTTATCACAAAATAAAAACTTAGATGCTCATATCCAATTTGTGAAAAAAATATTTTTTGTAAAATCGCTACTTTTGCGTTTAAATTGTTTTCTGGTTTTTAATGTCATAGATACTGATTGGCATGTTAAATTTTCTCACCTGTTGTGTCTCTCTCTCTCTCTGTCCTTCGTTTAATGTTAGTTATAGATACAAATAATTGCGCAACTTTCTTATAATAAATAAAATCCTTTTGATTTTTATTAATGTAATATGTAGAACATTAACTTTTTCACGAGCTCCCCCAGCGACAGTAGCAGAATTTAAAAAAAATATTTCTAAATACAGGAATTTAAGAAAAGGCAGCTCAACATTTATAAATTACGCAAATAATTTGTATCTAAATTCTTAAAATGCTATTCAATACGTGGGGTTACTGAAGTTAGATAAATATTTTCTCATGGTCAATTATATTTTAGTTTTTAATGATTAATAATTTTTATGTGTAATATGATTTGAGATGCTTATTTAAAAAAGAAAAACGCTCACAGAATGTATCCTAATCAAACCAAAGAATTAAAAAGAACTAACTTTTCAGTTGAACCAAAAAAAAAAAAAAAAAAAAAAACGGATTGTTAGCTCATCAGACATTATAGAATGATGTGGCTTATACATATGTACAAATTTATTGTAAAACTTTTTTAAATCTCCTTTATATATTAAATAAGTAAAATGAAGAAATATTCAAATTCAACCAAATTTTAAATATTTTTTATTCTTCAAAAAGTTAATGTAAAATCGAATAATATTAAAATTAAACCGAAAATAATGAAAATAGTTTAAAAAATGTATACCCTTATCAGAATTCTTAATCAAACATTTTTATTGAAGTGATTCTTAAATGAATCCGACTCACGATTCTTTTCATTGATATTATCTGGTAAATATAAAATTTACTTCTATGTACAGTAAAATGATTTTAGATTATTTTTTGTATAATCACATACCTTAAATTTTAAATTAGTTTTAATTAATGCTAATATTGTCAAAGTATACTATTTTCTGCAATTAAGTTTGACACGGTTAAATTTATCTGAAAACTTCGATACAAATTACATCATTTGACAAATGCTTTCCCCCAGCAGTAACTTTCAAAATTATAACAGAGCATTTAATTATATTTACACTAAAGTAGCATGTACTAAAAGAACTGAAAACTGAAAATATGGTTAGAATCAGTTGTATTATTAAGTTGTTTGCACAGTAATTTCATTTTTTCCTATAGATAACTATAATTGTAATTTTCATAGCCAATTTTACATTTAAGCAGCATAATCATAAGATATTTTGGCTATAGCAAGACTTGCTTGGGAAATACTAGATTAACTTGATTGATCAAATGATTACACGTAGCTGTTGTTGATTGGCACCATTATCAAATAAAGAAAGAAAGAATAAGGATTTTCAGAATATTTTACTTTTTTGCTATAAAACTAAACTAATAGCACGACAGTTCATATGTGGACCAAGGCCTACAATGCCCTTATCTGTTTCCTTGACACAGGGCCCCCGGATTGCAAAGCATATACCCCGGTTAGGTGGTCAGCCTAACGCGAAACCTCTAATATTTAGTACCCCAGCATGCTTGGTACTCAGTTTATCGACCCCCTGAAGGGATGAAAGGCTGACTCCACCTCGACCTTGCCTTGGGAGCTTGAGCATTAACCTTTGAGGGTGGCAGGCCAAACATTGAGGGTCTTCTGCTTGGTCCCTGCTTTAAAATCAGGAAGGCTGCACCCGTCTGCTTCTATGTAATGGTAGAGTCCAACTCAGGATTAGATACAGGGAAGCATGCTGGTGCAACAACAACAACCACTAAGTCACCGGTCTTCCCTTTTTTTATCATGAAAAGATAAAAATGCTGTTCAAGCAAGAAAAAGTTATCCGATATGTATAAACGCACAATAGGGCTAAAATTGTTTTGCAAAATTTCGACCAGATAATTTTGATGTTGAAAATGAATCATGTTCTCATGGTTAGTTAAGATAACGAAGACCCAATAAAAGCATAAATTGTTGCCAACCAGTGAATAAAAATTCGCGAGGTTAAGTTTATTGAATTCAACTTTTTTTGATCATGTGAAAGAGGTTAGTTATCATTTGTGAATTAAGGCTTAAGTTTAATGTCCAAACCTCAAGATATGGGTTACTCCAAGATAATGGGATCTCATACAAATTGGTATACTCAACAAACACATCTTAAATGGAGTATGCTCCCATATACAGCATATTATAAAAATATATCCTCTTCTGATTATTATTTGTACCAATATCTATGATTTTTTTAGGTTGTAAAACTTTTATTTCATATGATTATATCAAAAATCATCTAAATTAATTGCTTACTACTGAAAAACTAGTGCGGAATATAGTAGGAAGAAGTATGCGTAAGCAAATTTTTTTCCACATTTGTTCATCACGTGATAGCGTTCATAAGAGCTTTAAAGGTTTCGACTCGTGTGGACAGTTGTTGTTTCAAGTCAAATTTTTACAGAAAAGATTTAATAGACGAACTTGAAATTTTTGGCATGTCTTCCCGACATCACTTAAATGATTTTATGCGTGGCAGAATTATTCGAAAGATCGAAGAAGGGCGAAAAATAACAGATGTTGCCAGGGAGTTCGACATCGCTCACAGCGTTGTTTCACGGCTGTGGAAGTCATTTAAAACTACTGGAATGTGTAGTAGGGGGCACGGAGGAGGTCATGTTAGAAGTACGATGCCTGCCGAAGACAGATATATCGTCCTATCAGCAAAAAGGAACAGGCGCATCACAGCTCAGCAGGTGGCAAATCAGTTTCTTGCTGACTCAGGAAAGCAGATCTCCCGAAAAACTGTTGCCAGACGTTTGAAGGGAGGAGGACTATACACCCGCAGACCTGTTGTGTGTGTCCCATTGACCAGACAGCACCGCATTGCCCATTTGCAATGGTGTCGTGAGCATCGCAATTGGACTGAACAGGACTGGGTATGCGTACTATTCTCAGATGAGAGTAGGTTCAGTCTGTCATCGGATTGTAGACGCCAACTGATCTGGCGCGAGAGTAGTACTGCTTATCGTCCAGAAAATATCCAGGAAAGGGAGCGATATCCAACATGCAGTGTCATGGTGTGGGCCGGCATCATGATCAATGGCCGCACGTCCCTACATGTGATGGCGAATGGGACTATGACGGGCCAACGATATATTAATGAAGTTCTACTTCCTCATGTTAGTCTTTTCCGTGGTGCTGTCGGTGATAAATTTGTTTTTATGGCCGACACGCAAAATGTCATCGAACACTCGCTGTTCAGGATTGTCTAGACAGCGAGGGTATTCAACGCCTCGTATGGCCATCACATTTTTCAGATTTTAACCCCATTGAAAATGTGTGGGATGCTTTGGGGAGGCAAGTTGCTGGTCGAAACTATCCTCTGACAAACAAGAACACCCTCATCCGAGCACTCCCAGAGGAATGGGGAAAATTGCCTCAACAGCTGCTGGATAATATTGTGCAAAATATGATACGACGTGTGGATGTTGCATGACACTCCACGGTGGACATATTCCGTACTGATACCATTCTTCAAGGTGCTGCTGACTTTTAGATGCATTGTTCCATTTTTCTGTATGCAGCATCAAATGAAAAATTTTTTCTTTCAGATGTTTCACAGCTTTTGTACTTTCCAGAACAATAAATATTCTTTATTCTAATGTCTAAACAGTGTGGCAACTGTATTTTATCCTACTAGGCCTCATATCTCGTTTAATGTTATGCTACATTGCAATTTGTGATCCGTCCTTAGCAATTGTCCAGCAGTGTATTATTTGAAAGATGGCAAAATGTATTAGACCATAGAAAACAACAAGTTTTCAATAAAATATTTCATTTACTCTTAGAAAATGATCTTTAATTTTCAAAAGAAAATCGTAACTATTTTCTGAAAATCTAATATAAGAGTTTGATTCGATGATATGAAAGAGCAAGTATTAATATTTTTAAGTATATTGATTATCCTTTTTTTAAATTATTTGATATCGGTCTTTTTAGTTTATTAACTGAATATTCGAGAGAGAGTGACATAAATTTATTAATATTTTCTATCATCCTTCCAATTGATCAGATATTGAAATGAATCAATTAGGAAATTTTTTAAAACTAATTCTTATATGTATTAAGAATTAAGAGTTTACAATATAATTGAAATTTATCGCAATATAACTAAAGCAATTTTGTGAAGCGTCTCACATAATGAGTTATAATTCTAGAATTGATATTATACATTCCTTTTTGATGTGGTTCAAAATTAAGTTATAGAGAAATATAAATTAACGTTTACAAATGGTACCCTTTATATATTTTTTGAAGCCAAAATGTGAGTAATGAAATGGCAACCCTAAAATTAAGTTAGTTAAGGAGCTGAAAATACGAGGGTTACCAGAAATTAAATTTTACCGGCAATATTTATCGCCAAACTAAAGGATACCCGCTTTTACTCAATTTATCATAAGCATAAGAAATAGTACGAAAATAAATTACTAGTTTTTAAAAATTATTAAAATTACTACTGATATAAATTGGTAAATGCAGTTTACGTTTCAGTTCGCTTTATAAAGCATTTTGCATTTTTAATGTTTGCAATGCTATTATTAATGTTTTGTGTAACATTGTCGAATGTTTACAATATAATTTAAGCAGATTGTTAGTTCTTATCACATTTTCTTTGGAAAAAATTTTAAATACTAGAATTACTTCTTATAACAATGTAATAAAAATAGAAGAATATTTATGGGTCCGTATTGCATGTGAAAAAGGTTATATGAAAATTAATATCTCCTGACTTATTTTTAAAGGAAACTTGCATGAACTTAACTTTAGTTATTTATCTCTATAATTTTAAACTTTAATTTTACTGATTTTTATAAAATTGTTAATGAATAGAGGATTAATAAATTCCTTGTTATATATTATTCATTAAAATAATTCAAATTGCACACTTTGAAAGAAAAAGATTAAAGTAACACTAATAAAAATTTTATTTTACATTAATATGAGGTCAGGTGTAGAATATAATACAATCTGGGAGAAAATATTTACAGAAAAATGTGAAATGATTGGCGAAAGGTAAAAACATGGCATGAGGATATCAACCGTGATGGTGGCCATGGTGATGATGACAACCACCACCACCATGCTGGTGCATCTCACTCAGCATTTTGGCAACCATCCCTGCAGCCAGCATCTCTACAATTCTGGATCCTCCCCCGTGCTTTCCGCCTCCGCCTCCCATCATGCCTCCACCTCCACCATAACCTGGCTTAGCATCACTGAAGCTGCAAAGCAACAATGCAGCCACCACCAAGATTGGCAAAAGATTTCGGCAGCTGACCATCTTTACTGCTTCCTCTGACAGTTTCTGCAAAAGAAATTTTTTATAGAACTAGTAAGTAACTTAGCACCTGTAATTAATTAATTAAAACATGTGAATAAAATTAATTATTAACACCGTAATGTTGTTTCATTTTGTGGAAATAAAAATTGAATTCTTCTGAATGATATGCGGGTATAATAGAGTGATAATAAAATGTAGAATTATAAAATATAGAACTGAATATTATCAAACAAATATTTAATTTCTTATAGTGAAAAAGGTAACAAAATTTTATTTTTATTTACGGGGAATATTTTTTTTCGGATCAAATAAAAGACGATTAAAATTTTAGCTCTACTCAATTTTCATGCTCCCGTGCTAAATCCATGTAAAAAAACATTTAAATTTAACAAAATCAAAAGCATTCATGAGCACTTCCATTTTCAACTTTTCTTTACCAATTAACATCATTTGGGTTCCGTGTAGAATTGGGTATCTCTTGACTTGGTGAGAGGTTTGGCGATAAATTTTAATTTATCTTAGTTTAGCTTTTATGTAGCGACCATCTTGCTTGCTATTGTAAACTTTTACCTATTACTTTATTGCTAATTGATAAAGAATATTCTTTCTAAATTTAAACATTGGAAAAATCATTGAAATTTTTTAATTTATTAAAGCGTGTTGAAAATATCGTTTCGTTTCTTTTTTAAAAAAATGCGTTTTTTTTTCAATCGAATGTATATAAATAGGCACGAAATGAAGCTATATGTAGACGTTATTCAGTAAAGGTATGCGATGTGGAAACGAAAAAAGGCCATTCGAGGTACAACTTCTCAGATTTTGAGTTATATCATGCAAGATCTTGTCCAACGGAAAAGACAAACCATAATATAAGAAATCTCGTATACTAGAAACACACAATCTATATTGCTCTAATTTGGTGATAATTTTGGCGTCATATTTATAATGGAAGCCGTAAAAATTGAATAGTACCAGAATGCTTCTAAAAAGAAAGGAAACTTTCCCTCTTAATGAAAATAGTATTTATTGAAAATATTTCATTTACAATTATTCTAAACTTTATTCATATGTGTCTCCAATTTAAAATTACCATGAATTTGCTCTAATATACACCATCATACAAAAAATATCGTAAAATAATATCTCCTGATGTAAAATTTATGGCTGTTTTGCAGAGAAAACATTTTCTAATTCCATTACCTCGAATTTTCCCATCAGTAATATTAAAAAAATCAGCGATCATTCATTTTAATTAAGATAAGAATATAACTCAAAATAATAAAATATTTAAAAAAAAACAAAAATAAGCAGTTAAAAAATTATTGCGGAGAAATAAATAATTATTGAAAAGAATAATGTTTATGATTTAATCACTTATATCTGGAAAATGAATATTATTATGATAAATATATTTTATTTTATATTCACATTTTTATTTTATTTCATTTTCATAAGATCTAGTTTAAATATTTATTACAAGCAACTGTGGGAAAATTAAACAAAAATCAATATATTTTGAGTAATAATCGTATAATATATATTCAACAATATAATATAATATATATTCAACAATAATTAATATTTCCCTCAAATATAAGATTCAATAATTTGATTAGTACAATGTATATCCTTAATTCTCATAACAGTAAAATGAAAGTAAAGAAATATTCTGTGCACTTTCATTTTCTTCCATTATTACTTTATATTTCTCGAACATGTTTATGGAAAATAGCTTTCGAGGATATTTAATAAAAAGAAACTTTATCAAACTATTAATTTTTTGTAGTTTATTTCAGAATTTAAAATTATTATAAAAAAATTTAGTATAATTTCATAGCGTCTTAAATATATTTTAAAGTATTACTGTGAAATGAATATTTCCAATTTCAAGTACGTATTTTTTGTTTAAGTACAAGAATAATTTTAAAACATTCAAAAGCTTAATGCCATTAAATTCGATTCAAAAAATAAGAATCTATTTTATCGTCGTGCTAAAAAGCAATCCTTCAAAACATATTTTAATAAAAATGTTTCAAAAAGGAATTTAAAGTAAAATTTTAAATTAAAGAGTGTGAATTTCTTTGTCATGAATAAAAAGCATTTAATTAAAAATTCATGCTCTAAATATGGACTGGATATTTTTAGAAGATAAACCATCAAATCAATGTCATATTCATGAAACTATAATTGAAGTAAAACAAAATTTAAAAGTTGTGAATGACGAATCACACTTCGCATTCTTGATTATTCTGTTTTGTGGATCATTGTTCTTAAAGGAAAGATCTGAGCATCATTTTATCACAGTTCAGTGAATTTGGAAGGAAAGAAAAGCAATTAAGAACACCAGTGGAACAAAATAAAGCGACCTAATACGATTTGAAAAGAATATAGCAGTTTTTAACTGTGAAAAGCTTAAAAAGAAATGTTTGAATAAAATGGTTGATGAACTGGACTTTTCCACTACGATGGTTTTGAAAGGGAACAACACTTGATGGTATTATTCGAAAGACAGTTTAAAAATCCCAACCAAATATAGATTTACACTGCTTTATTTAAAACTTTCTTTTAATGTAAGTCATATATATATATTATAATTTAGATAGTCATATATATTATAACTGAGATATATTGTAATTGATATAAATGCATGATAATATGCTTAAGATAAATTAATTGAAATAGCCATTGAATTATCAAGAATGGATTAAAAAGTCTTATTTTTAGTTCTAGAAAATCAATAAGCTAAAAAATTTAAAAAATATTTAAATTTCTTAAGCGAAGTTTCATAAGTACTATGTTTGGAAAATTATATAAAATGCTTTTAATTGCTTTGCGTTGACAAAATAAATAATATTTTATTAGAAATTAATCTTAAACTATTCTTGATACAGTTTTTAACATTGGTGTTTAAGTTTTGCTTTAAAAACAGTCTTTTTTGCTAAAGTTAAGCAGCATTTTGTTTTCTTCTTCGATATTATTAATAATTTTAATATGCATCAAACAAAAACTTATATATTTTACTATTCTATTTGCAATCATTTCAATAAATTGCCTTTAATATCAGTTGAATACTTTAGTACAAATGTAATTCTTAATTTGTGTAAACTATTTACATTTTGATTCTGAAAAAAATTTTAAATGTATATTAGATAATTTAACATATTAAATATTCTTACTAGCAATAACGCATTTTATAATCAAGAAAATAAATGCGATATTCATTTACATCAAAATAAAAAAAATTGCGTATGTAACTGCTTTATCAAAAATATTATTTTAGTTACAACTCACTTAGATTAGTAACAATTACTTTAGTCACAATAAAAATTTTATGATTAAAATAAAATGTACTTTTATCTTAATTTTTAACTGTTTTACATTTTTATTATTCTTGATTAATTCAATATTTTTTATGAATGTTGAGAAATTCAAATTAGGTTCAAAAACTTTCCTCTCAAAGTAAGCTGAAAAAGATTATTAGGGAAATATTTAGTCAAACTATACTTTTAAAAGAAAGAACTATTATGAAGTTTCTTAAAAATTAATATAATTTTTATGATTATTATATAGTATTAAAATAAATTGAATATAATGATTGAATGTAGAAAAATATTTTGCAAATATATATATTAAGATGAAATTTTTAAATGAAAATAATGAAAACAAACAATAAAGGGCACAGATGCTGTATAATCCAGAATTCCAAATTCTTGACTTTTTGGCGATGATAAAATGTTGCCAAGATGACGTATTGGGACGTGCGTGATGACGTAAATACACACATGAAATTATCTGCATAATTTATATAAGTCTCCATATTTATGACGTAATAAAAACCATATTGTTAGATACATAAGAAAATCAGCCAAAAAGTCACCAAATTCAAAATTTGGCATCCTGGATTATACGGCATCTGTGCCCCAAAATGTTTTTTTTTCATAAAATACAAGAAATAATTATGAGCAAGTGACTGTAAGAAATTATATTTGAAAAATTAACCTTCCACCAAGCTCAATGATGATGATGCATTTCGGAAAGCAACTTAGCAACTAAACCTGCTGCCAGTATCTCAATGACTTGATTGCCTCCACCATGCTTGCCACCTCCACCACCCATTCCTCCTCCACCATAGCCCCCTGGCATTGCCACACTAATGCTGCTAGTCAGGATTGTTGCTACCACCACCACAGAAAAAAGAACAAGAATGCTTTGTCTCATTTTAAAACTAATCGTGTATTTCTGAAAAAGCAAGAGGAATTTCATTTTTGCCTTTTTACAAGAAACTAAAAATGATTTTTGGCTAGAATTTTGAAGTAGAGGACTTTCACAATGTACTCAACTGCTTTTAGTGTATTACTGTACATTTAACTTTTTACAATGCATTTAAATTATTTTATTTAAAAGGAATGATTCAATTTTAAGATAGGAGGATTCAATTTTATGTTAAGGATTAATTTCAATAATATTTACGAAGCAAAAAAGTTTTTTCGAATACTAACTATGCTTGGTTCAATAACAAAACATAAAATGCTGATAAAAATCTTAATTTAAAAATTTATATTTTAAAAATTTACTTTTACATTAAATCAATACATGTTGGAATAAATATATATTATATTGAATTTGAAAATGTTATTGAAAGATATATTTGTTAAGTCATATAGTTATTATGTCTAATAAACAGTTAACAAGTCATTTAGTCTCTATTAATTTTCTTATTCAAAATTAGCATTAAATAAAATAATGTTAAATGTAATTTAGAACTATTTTTCATAGTTGATTTAAAAGAAAAGGGCAAACAGCTCAAATATGTTTCCAGAATGTTTAAAAACGAACGTATTGATAAATGAATTGCTTTTGGGAGAGTTTAAATTAAGAATCTTAAATATATATCATCAATTTTTGGAATTTCTTATGGCTTCAGAAAAGGCAGTTTCTTAAATAAAACAGTGTCAAGTTCTGATATTTTTATATCGAAATCCTCTCTATTTGAATGATCAAGCAGAAAAAGAAAAGAAATATTCACAGGTTGTGGAAAATATTCACTTACCTCTCGCTCAATAGATGATGATAGATCTTATTGTTGAAATCGAAATGTGATACTAAATACAGTAAGTGACAACTTTTTATAGTAAGTCACCCATGCGACAGTAAAAATCGTTTTTCTTTTTCTTCCTCTTTAAGCCCCACCCTCAAGTTGATAATCTGTAGATAAATCTCAAAGGAAATTTCTCAGCATTTGTAAATAGTCGCTTTAGGGATAAATAAAGCGTGCGAACTTAGCTGAGATTCAGACGTGTATTTTTTTTCTTATTTTCCCTGTGACCCTAGCTTAAACCAGAATTTCTGACTAAAATGTATTCTGAAACTCTTGAATGACAGTTAAGACCGAATAATTGGCTTTTTCCGTTGTAAAAAAATGCGGTTGGATACTGTCGAAAATTGAGTCAATCGTCACGGTATCTTTTTTTAGAACAATTTTTAAATATTTTTTTTTTATTTTCGGTAGTAAATGCTTAATCTAGCCCAGGGGAAAGTATTCGCTGAAGGATTTGAGAAAACTCTATCTGTCAAAAGGTACGGTTTCAGTTAAACTACTTCCGTTTCTGGAAAAAGAAATAAGATTTTCGTTGACTGTATAGGTGTCAGGATTCCGTTACGCTTTGAGAAATGAGTCATTGAGTTTGTAAAGACTTTTTCTAATATTAATCATTTTTCTGTTAAATGTTTGGTAAGGAAAGATTTAGTTTTCAAAGTTGTAAATTTTTCAAAAGTTGCCAGTTTTATTAAAAAATACTTATAAATAGTGATTGATACTAAACATCATTCATAAAGTGATGTAAGCAACATTAATTTATGTAAGCATCATTCGTAAGCAATATTCTTTGATATAAACATCATTCATAAGCAACATTTATTGATATAAACATCATTGATAAGTGGCATTTATTTATATAAACATTATTCATGAAGTGATGTAAGCAACATTAATTGGTATAAACACCATTCATAAGCAACATTAATTTATGTAAACATCATTCATAAGCTGCATTTATTTTTATAAACATCATTCATGAAGTGATGTAAGCAACATTAATTTATGTAAACATCATTCATAAGCAACATTCATTGATATAAACATCATTCATGAAGTGATGTAAGCAACTTTCATTGATGTAAACAGCATCCATGAAGCATTGGAATCAACAAATGATACCATACCCTTTATTCGTTTCTTTTCAAAAATATGTTTTGAAACATACTCTGTATACCCTGTAAAAAATAAAATACTTATTTTTAGAAAACCAAATTCTTTTGTAATATTTAGAAAGTCAACAATTTTTCAAAAAGAATTGAATCCAAAAATTCATTTTCAAAAAATATAATTAATTCATTTTTAATATTACGAAATTACTTTTTAGTACAATATATAAATTTATTATCATTTATTTCATTAATCTAAAAATTAAATCACTGATTTAGCAATGTATTTATTTTTTTATTTTTTTCTAAAGTTACAAATTACAGTTACTTAATTATTGTTCTCCTGCACTAAATATTTTTAAACAATTTTAGATTTATTTTCAATAAATTGACGCATACAATAAATTCTTCGTACCATCAACTATGTGTGTGATAAAACTGAATTCATAATAAGAGAATATACTTAAGAATTGCCACAAATATTAATTTAAAAAATATTTTAAACGTCTATATATTACAAAGTAAAGAGATTATCGACTAAGATTTGTTTATTTTTTTTTGTAGATTAAAACGAAAATTCGAGGAATTTTTGCTAAAAGTATGTACATTTAAAAAAACACGTGTTTATTCTTTCAACAAACATAATTTTCAACAGAAAAACTGATTAGATAATTTTAGACAATTTTTGACATATTAATAAAAAGCATATGTATTCTATTAAATAATAGCAGGAATTAATCTAAATACAGAAGTTAGTCTTGTGCAAATCTATCAAATATGACATTCGTAATTTCCAATAAAAGGTATTTAAAAAATACATTCACACAGTTATTTTCTTCAAAAAGAAATTCCTTCTCACTATTTTAAGAATTTGATGAAAGTGTTTTCTTTGCATAGAATATTTTTATTTTGAGAAAATGTAGGTATCATGTCTACAACTTTAAAAAATTCTTAAGTGAGACTTAATTTTAAACTTTAAAATTAGTACACTGGCCTCTATAAATTAATGAGGAACTGATTTTTTAAGACTAGTTTGCAAATGAATGTATGTAGAAACATCAAATTTGTATGACGTGCACAAAACAGATGAATGTTGATTGCAATATAGAAGTTTATGTAGGTAAAATGCATAAAGTATTTAAGCCAAAATAAGTAATCTCACTGGAAAAGCTAATTATTAGAAAAAAGAATAATCACAGTTTTATAGGTAAAATGTCATGGAGAACAAAAAGGAGATTTAATAATGGATAAGCCCATCCCTAGCTTGAATGCATGATCACCATCGGCATTCTATGCTAAATTGTCGGTTACTGAATGAGGCGTGAAGTAAGTTGTTTTCTAGCTCTTCTAAGACTTTGGAGGAGGGCTGGAAGCAACTGATCTACCAAGATAGTCCCCCAGATGCTTCATGCGATTCAGGTCTGGAGATCGAAATGGCCATTTCATTCTCTCCAATCCAAGAACCTCAAGATATTCTTCAGCAACTGCAGATTTTTGAAGTCGTGCTTTATCATTCATCAGAAAGAAATCACAAATTTCACCTGCATATGGGAGAGCATATGAATCAAATATTTCATCCTGATAACATGCACTAGTCACAATTCCACCCTCGAACACATGCAGATCAATGTGACCATCGAATGAGATCCCTGTCCAAACCATTACACCCCATCGTAGTAACTATGCCTTTCTACTGTGATGGATTGATGGTATCTTATACTTTTTTCGCTCCAGATCACAACACGTCATGAATCGGTCATCTGAGTGAATATGGACTCATTTGTAAAAAGTACAGAAGCCCATCACTGTCTGGTCCAGAAAACGTGTCTTCTTGCTCAAGATAAGAGAGCCTTTCTCTGTCGTCTGGTAAGGGGAACTCACAGAACCAATCCCTTGCATGGGGAAGACGCCTTCCCGCCATACTTACTGATATTCTTCTCCCTGATATTATAGAGTGGTCTGCAAAATAAGTTGTGGCACAGAAATTCTTCTCCTTGGGGGTGAAAGAGCTATGAATTGGTCTTCTGCAGGTGTTGTAGCTCGTGTGGTTTACCTAAAATAAATCTTCAGGAAACAGAAGCTTCTGTTTGATATTGATTCTAGAGACGGTTAACCACACAATGAGACACATTAAAGTGCATAACTGTATCAGCCTAGGGCACCTTCATTTCCCTTTATATGACCACCTGCCACCTTAACGACTTGAGAAAACGGTTTCTCTGCGACATTACAAGACCCCACTGATCACTGTCTACAAACCTGATAACAAAATTTGAAAATCAACAAAATACACGCGTAATTACAAAATCCTGAAGTTTTGCATGTTTTTGTCTTACTCATATACATCAGTTTTTTTTTCTATAAAAAACTTTAAAAAACTTTTTCGATAAATTACTTTTTATTATTTATATGAACTTATATGTTAGTGCCCTTTTTATGGTGAACTTCCAAAAACATGTTCCTTAACTTTTGTAGCCCTGTATACTTTAAAACCAGAATCAAACTGTGTGAGAGCCATAAATTAATAATTATATAAATAATTAAAGAGAAAATACACACACACACAAGCTATCTTAATTTCAGACATTTTTTATTAATAACTTAATAGTATATTTTGTCTAAGATCTCTGTTTTCCATTCATAAAAATGAACTTTTCCTTATCACTTACACTGTCCGACATGAAAAATGCAACAGCAAGAAGGAATGCCCAGAAAATAGGTAGATGCACTTTACCGATTAATGCAAATAATGTGAAATGTTCAGCTCTGCAGCGCACGTAGGATAAACTTAATGTGAGGAATCGCACTATGCCCAATATTCGCGCCATTATTGCTGCTTGAAAAATAATCATAAAAGTGTATTCTTGCCGGAAAGCACGACTGTAAATACAGAGAATGCCAGGCCATTGTCAACGGAGTTAGTTCCAGCAGACAAATGAACTTACGAGGGGTGTGGTGATTGGACTGAGAAAAGCAGGTTGGTCTTTCTGGCAAATAGCAGGTGACAATCACCTAGATGATTCCAAAGTGCACTGGTTGTAGTGAAGATGGTCGGAACAAGGAACTGTGGAATGTTTGAGGAGTGTAGGCGCAACCAGGGTGACATCAGCACGCGTGGATCGACTTGTCCGACGGGAGTTGGTCGTGCGCCCGCAAAGCAAGTCTACCAAAATTCTGCAGCATGTGCAAGACACCTGAAGGCTTTCATATCAAGTACAACCATTTGCTGTTGAGTGGTTGCTAGTGATCTGCGTTCATGGTTACAGTTAAGAAGACTGCCATTGACTCCACATCATAGACGCCAACGTCTGGAATGGTATGGGATTAGAGTGTTGCGGATGACGGAGTGGCACAGGATCGTCTTCTCAGATGAGTAACGCTTCTGTTTCTTCAGTGATAGCTACCTCTTACGACTGCCTCGTCGACATGGAGACAAATCGAATCGTTCTGCAACAATGGAACGCTCCAACGCGTGACTACGTAGCGTCATGGTTTGGGACGTCATTGTGTACGATTTCAAGTCACCTTTCGTTGGTATTCACTGCCCTATGACAGCCCAACATTACATGGATGATGTGCTGTGGCCGGTGACACTCCCCTAACTTTAATGGGTGCCCAATTCCCTTTATCAGCATGATAACGGCGGCCACATATTGCTCGCATCAGCCAACATTCCATGCAAGGTGAATAGTTGCTTATCTGGCCATTGTGCTTGCCATATCTCTCCTCAATCGAAAACATTTGGGATATGATTTGATGCCATTTGCAAACCCTTCCACTGCCTCCTTAAGAAGACGCACTTTGGCAAATAATTAACAGTGAATGGAGAGAAATTCCTCAGGACGCCATCCGTACTCTCATTTACTCTGTGCTTAGACGTGTTGGTTCGTGTATCGCCGTCCATGGTGGTCCTACAACCTACTGACCCAACTCTGTTCTCGCTCTGTATTATGCATATCATTTCGAAATACAGATCACTTATTTTTCGTTGCTGACTTTCTATGTTTACTGAGTTTCGTCACTTTCTGGCAACTCCTTTTTGGCGTTGCATTTTCAATGTCGGGCAGTGTATTAGAAAATACCCAACACAAGTTCTCTCTTACAAGTATTTTAAGATCTAATTTTTTAGTAAATTCAGGAGGTATAATAAACGATCATCATGCCAATATATTTTTGCTATAAATTATGAAACAGTGAAGTATTTTTAATTACCACTTTATAAGAATTATTTAAAATAACAAATAGTTGGTAAAAGATTTTAAATTTTACAAAATTTTATTTAATTTTATGTCATGTTATAAAATACATGTCACTGTAAAAAATACTGCATAAAGAAATGGATTGAAATTCAAGCCTTATTATTCAAAATTTATGACATTGATGAATAATTTATTTCTTAATAAAATTAATCATAATTAGTATTGAAATATGTGTATAGATAAACAAGTTTGAGTAATATTGATTACATATTATAATGAATATTTCTACCTACAAAATTAAAAATGAATATAAATTATCAATTTACTGAAATCCATACAAATTTTTAATTATAGTAAGGGTGGTTTATCTTTGATAATTAGACCCATCAGACACTGTCAAAAATATTGGGAACATATCCTCTGTTTCGTAACATTTTTAAAAATATTTGCAAAAACATTGAAACACAGAGTGTATCTCCAATAATTTAATAAAAAACTGGAAATTTTCTCATGGTCATCAGGTCAATTGTTTTTAATCCAGATAGAGATAACCAAACTGTATTCTCGATGAATGTCTCATTATCCGAATTTATTCTATCTTACGCACAATCTGGAAGGATTGGAAAAAATTGATTTACCATGAAGACGTCAACATTTATAATAGTGCCTCGTCGTGCAACATCTCATACTTGTAAACGATGTGTATTACTTTTTTTAAATCAGATAAGCAAATTTAAAAAAAAATTTGCAATTTAGAATTTTGTTTTCAAAAACTATCCATTTAATTTATTTATTGTTGTATTAGATTGGTACAAATTAAACTTCAATTTTTTTTTAAGTGAACACATAAATATGTCATAAATAACCTTTCTTCAATTATTGGTACAAAATGCTGATAAAACCAGAGGTGCCCAATGACATACAAACCCAATTCTAAGAAGAAGAACCTTTCTTCAAAGGAATTTATACAATCAAAACACATTTGATGTTGCATTCAATTCAATTATGCCAAAATAGACTGATCTTAATAAGATTTTAATACATAGATACTTGTTTTTTTAAAAAAACGAAAATTTAAAAAATGAAATAAGTATAAAGCATAATTAATATAAATGTGGTTGACGTTAATGTTCGCTATTTTTTTCAAATATTTTTCATGGTAATCCTTTCAATGATTCAAAATAGGAACTTTTCTTATCAGTCCATATTTTTCCCATCTTCATAAATTAAATCTAAATTAATCACTAATTTCATTTATATAACACACAAAGCCAAACATGTTTACCACATAATTACGACTTAAAAATTTTTTGGCATTTGTATGAAACCCTCATCATATGCATTAATTTCCCATTTCGAGGAAGAGGATACAAAGTAGTATTTTAAATTAATTTTAAAGACTGCGACATGTCTTAAGACCACGTAAAAAGCAAATCGTAGTTGATTTTGAAGACACAAGTAGTTCAAATTATTCATTATAGTTTTTCACTCCTACTTTTAGTATAACAATAATCAGTATTCGTTCGTGTTTTTATTCTATGATGTGTATTCTAGATTATACTTAAATTACATGATGCATTACTGTGCTTTGAATGTCTATTCGACTGACAAAAAATTATAAATACTGATAAAAATTTGATTTCAGTTATTTCATAATATTTTATAAGAAAAAAAAATTAAAAAAATTTCAGACATCGGTTATTTTTATGATCTTGTGATTATATCACTGGTCAAATGTTTGAATTCACATCGCAGTAGTAGTACTTTCAGTAATGCATTTTATACTACTAATAATCAATTTTCAACGATGGAGATTTTTGCGAGTTAGGAATTCGTGATCATAATCTCTATCGTGCTTTTCATTTGGGACTCAAGTTTGAGTATTGAGATTTTAGTCTGAATTACATTTTACTTTGGTTTTTATATCACTTGTGGCAAACAGTTCGTCGGGAAATACAGCACAGAGATTCGAGAATAAGATTTTGTTTCGCTTATGCTCCTTTTCTTGACTTCTCAAAAGTCCATTTTTATTCTATAAAAATATGCTAAAGAAAAGCTTATGACAGGTTGTTAAGTTTTTTTATATACATTATTGCCTTTTTTTAGTTATTATTGAAGATTTAAAAAATATTTAGAATACTAAGATAGTCATCTTATGTGTTTTATAGAACTGAAAGATTAGTTTTACTCATAAAGTTTAGAAGTATCTCAGAATTTCATTAGGTATTAAATGCAACCTATTGCATTATATCTTTTGGGCCATATATGAGGCAAAGTTGTAATGAGATAGAGTACGGGAACTACTGTTTCGTTTATGAAACTTTCAGTAATGAATTGCTCTGTTGATTTTAAATACTATTTATATTGTTATTAATATAGTTAGACTCCAACAAATACAGTCAGTCACAAAAGTCTACGTACACACTCAGATTTTTGTATATTTTGCACATAACTCATAATTTCGAAAACTCAATTTTGTTTTCACAATTATTTCTCATAATAACTCATAATAAATAAATAAAATTATCAACATATTTGTTAAAACGCAATGAAAATAACAAAAGTTTCAAATTATGTGGTCACGAAAGTCTGCATACAGAGACTGGAAACTCAAATTATTGGCAATAAACAAAAATTAAAATACCATTAATACTTGGTAGGCCCCCGCCCCTTTGAAGCAATGACTGCATGCCTTCGGTTTGGCATCGAATTCACCAGATTCTTTGTTGTTTCAGGTGAAATTTGGGACCAAACCTGCTGCAAAGCCTTCTTTAGGGTTTCGACGCTGGTAATGGGTTGTTGTCTTAATTTTCTGTAGACTTCCTCCCAAATGTGTTCGATAGGGTTAAGGTCTGGAGACTGTGGAGGTGAATACAACTGTTTGGGCGTCTTGAAGAGCAACCATTCCTGAAGTGGTTGCTCTTCAAGCAACATGTGGCTCAGAGCAACATGTGGCTGAGAAGACAATGATTCTAAGCACACAGCAAAGATTGTAAAATCTTTGCTGTGTGCTTAGAATCATTGTCTTGTTGGAAGACAAAGCTGCTTCCAAGTCCCAATTTTCTGACTGATTCATGTAGGTTGCCTTGCAAAATCTTCAGGTATCCAAAACGATCCATAGTACCCTCGATGAAAACCAGATTGCCAACTCCAGCTGCTGCCATGGCACCTCAAACGATCACACTGCCTCTCACCATGTTTTACGGTGGGAGTCAAATTATTGGGGTTCATTTCTGTGTTTTTTTCCTAGAAATTTTTCCACGGCCATCACTTCCAAAAATGTTGAACTTGCTCTCGTCGGTGAACAAAACTGTTTTCCAAAACTCAAAATCCTTGTCAATATGTGCAGAAGCAAAAGCAAGTCTTTTCTTTCGATTACAGATAATACGAATGGTTTCCTTCTGGGAACTCTGCCATTGTAGCCGGCCGATCGAAGAATTCTACGAGCCTTTTCTGGGTGGTACCTGCTTTCCAATTTCTGTTGCAATTTGATCCGCTAATTTTGGGGCACTAATTTTTGGATTTTTCTACACTTTTCTTACTATGGCTCTTGCTTCACGATCGAGCTTCCTTGGAAGAGCACATCAAGAGTTGCTGAGCACATGTCCGCGTTTAACAAAATTTCTGTAGATTGTTTGCACAGTTGACCGACTTTTGTTTACAATTTTGGAGTAAGATTTCTTTTCACATTTCAATTTTACTACCAAATTTCGAAGTTCTAAGGATGTTTCCTTTCCCTGGCTCATTTTAAAGCAATTTGCTATTGTAATATCATGGAAAATACCAACGATGAACTAACTACAAAAGTGTCACCTCAAACTTAAGTAACCTTCAACAAATCTTCATATGTAAATTTTCTCTTCTCAACCAATCGTGTGTATGCAGACTTTTGTGACGCGCTAATTTTTACATATTCACAAAATTTCCCAGTAGATGATAGTTTGAAACTTTTTTAATTTTGTAAATAACAGTTTTTAGTGAAAAAGGAAATATTCATTCTATTTTGCAAATTAAAATATAACTCAGTTTTGAAATGTGCCCTTTTTTAGGGTTGTACGTAGACTTTTGTGACTGACTGTGTATGAATTTTCCCACAATTTTTGTAATTTCGTTTTGCTGTTGTAATTCTAGTGCTAAGAATAATGTACATCAAACAGAAAATATATAGAATGCAAATTCCCAATTTATTACGGGAATTTTTTAAAAACATGTTATTCAAATTTAGAGTAAAATGTAAATATAGTAATAGGTATTTTTTAATTTGAAGAAATTGTCTTGAATACGTGAAATAGAAAAAAAAACATGAGAGAAAATGATATAGGCGAGATAATTTATTAATTTCCAAAATAAAATTACACAACTGAATAAACTATTATTACTTAGTATTTTTATAATGAATAACATTATATCGCTTTTTCAATAATAAATTAGAAAAGATAATACTTATTTTCTAATTCATTATTCAATATGCCATTCTGGACGTTAACTCCCGATCACAAGCAATTTCAGAATACATACTGTCATCTAGCCTACGATGTTATCATTTAATTCTATAAGTAAATACTATGCTTTATTTTATTGAAACATTTTAATTAATTCGCAGTTTTCTGTGATCATTATTTATATTACTATTTCGAAAACATTTAACAACTGATTTCGTAAATTTTCGAGAATTATTACACGTTTTTTATTGAATGATTTGTAAATTTTCAATCAATTTATATTTAAATTACTTATGAAATGATTCTTTTATGTCATATTTAATTAATATCCTATCTTCCATCACAGTAAATTTATTTAAGCGATTAATTTAAAATTAATTTTTTAAAAATGAAAATGTTCGTTTGTACTTTTTAAAAATTACGATTGTGTTTGGGTCTGTTTTATCAAACTTTTTAATAAATATATCCAACAAAATACAAAAGCAGGTGTTGTTTTAAAAGCTTTAATTTAAATGGTTACTGACATATCTTTCTGAAAATTTTCATTTTTATTGTAAGCAATTTAATCCTTTACTTCCCGAATTATAAACTTTTACTTATTTTTCTTTGAAGGGGTATTATATAACTTAATGAAAACAGTTAAAACTTCAGCTCTTAAATTATTTATTATTTCTATGCAAATTAATTAACACAATGTGCTTAAAAATATTGTCCTTATAGTGTATAAATTATAAATTTTGATATCAATATTGGTAGGAAAAAGGATTTCAAACTTTTATTAAAAACATTTTTATGAAATAATTTTATTCATTTTTCTATGCATTAATGTGGGAAATGGAAAGCTTAAAATATAAAAACAATTAATCATTAATTATATAATTCAATAAATGCATTTATTGCAAGAACTACTGGGAACAAATATTTCGATATGTTCATTGCTTATAAAATTAATACATATGAAAGTGTATTTTAAATTCTATCTTATTATGTATTTCTAGCTTTATATGGAAACTCATATGCAAAATATAGATTAATTGGATAGGAAATAAAAAATTTCCTCATTATCATGCCGATCTCAGTTGCGGAACATAATAATTCTAAAATATTAAAACGATACGATATATTTTTAATTTAAAATTTAGGGGAAATTTTAATAATTAATTTTGATAATCTGTTTTATATAAAATCATTTTTAGTTATTTTTACCATTCTCAGATAGGTATTTAAATAAATTCTTAATTTGGGGTAGTTAAATATTTTCATGTGTGACTAAGGAGAATTTTATATCAAAAATAGTTATTATAAAATGTACAAAAGGTGTTATTTTATGCATGCCACAGTAGGAATTGTATTTTAACAAGAAAAGAAATCTTTTTATTGCAAGAATGTTCCGACATTTCAACAAGTTGAAGACTGTCGTGTCGGGAGAACCAATGCAAGTTTAAATTTTTTTTATGCTCAGTGTCCTTTGTGGGTACAGTTCTTTGAAAATGAATATACGAAACTTTGCATTAGATCATGATTCATGTAGCAGTTTGCTGTTCAGAGTCTGATTTACAAAAATAAACAGCTTGAAAAGAACGTGATAAAGGAAGACATTTTTATGGCATTTTATGAAAACATAGTTCACTGTTTTTCCTTCTAAATTTGAAAAAGGTAATAAGTTTTTGTATATGAACAATTCTTATACGAGGTGTGGCTATTAAATAACGAGACTGTCGTTGTAAAAAGTTTTATTCTTATTTTATTCATAGTTATTTATAATCGCCTTCAATGTATACCCCTTCTCTATCCCTGCAACGCTCCATGCGAATTTTCCATTGTTGGAAACAGTGCTGGAAGTCATCTTTTGTCAACTCCTTCAGTACTCTTGCCGCTTTCTCTTTAACAGTTTCACGGACTTAAATCTTGTTCCTTTTAATGCAGATTTCACCTTAGGAAACAGATAGAAGTCATATGGGGCCAGGTCTGGCCAGTAAGGTGGATGCCTAACAGTGGGATGCTGTGTTTGGCCAGTTTTTGCTTGTTGTTGAAACGTGAGAATTTTTGGCACCATTTTGGCGCACACTTTTGTCATGTTCAAATTGTCATGTAAAATTTGCCGTACACATTCTTTATCGATGTTTACAGTTTCAGCTATTGCACGAATACTCAATCGATGATCAGACCGAATCAAACTAGCAACTTTTTCGACATTTTCATCCGTTTTTGACGTTGAAGGGCGACCTAGCCGCGAATCACCTTCAACGTCTTGTCGGCTATCTTTAAAACGTTTGAACTATTCAAAAACTCGTGCACGAGATAAACATTCACTGCCGTACACTTCTTTCAGTAAATTATAAGTTTTAGTACCGGTTTTTCCAAGTTTGAAGTGAAATTTAACAAATTCGTTACTCTATTATTACACTAATAATTTTTTCGCCAAAATAAAATAACAATGTTGATGGAAATGAAGGTTATGACTAAACCGTGTTACTTACGCAAATGAGGCCTTGGGCATTTTGAAGAGAAAGCTTCACACTAAACAACTGACAGTCAATGGCGGACTACGCATGCGCACTTTTGCCGCCGCAGCGTCAGTCTCGTTATTTAATAGCCAAACCTCGTATGCTACTAAATTATTGTATGACCTTTTAAAGTAAAAACAATTTATATAGCTTTATATAAAACCTATTACAAGAAAAGAAATTGAAAAAATAATAATAGCATCTAGCAGGTGAAATATTGTATATAAAAACTATGTTTTAAATCGATACATTTTGATTTTTGTCAAAATAAAATTCGAAACGAAACACATGAAATAAAAAGTAGGTTTAAAATTCAACTAGAAAGAATTTAATATAGACTTCAGCCATCATTTATTGGGGGAAATGATATCAAATTACAATACTTCGTACTTTAAATTTATTGAGACGTAAAGAAGTGCTCACACAAAATAATCGGACAAAAGAAATGCATATCACATAGTTCTGAAGTACATATATTTGAATCTATAGGTAAAAAGGAAAATCGAAATACATAGAATAGTTTTCAAAATATACAAAGTAGTAAAATCATTTTTTTAAAAAGTATTCACATTGAATATTATTAGAAATAATGATAGATATACAATAATAGCTATGGGGGATTTTCTAGTTTTTTTTATTCAAGCAAAGATTTTTTATTTTTTCCCAGCATTTTCATAAATTCCTCTTACTATTATAAATTAAACTTAATAATTAACAAAATATGATCATTCTCTGCCCATTTTATCAGGTTTCAATAAAATTTGTACTATTTAACTAATTTTGACTTTTTCGGAGTCTTATTTAAGCCTCTTCATAATATCCTTTCCAAACTCCAGCTAACTAAAAATTTCAGAAAAAATTAAAGGAATTTTCTATGAAAATTTCAAAAGTTGTGAAACCTCGCGTATAAAAATCAAATGCTACAAAATTATTTTAGAAACAGGACTTACGATAACGTAAAAGAGATTTGAGTTAATTTGATAAATTTCTATGAAAATATTCTATCAAGCAGCAATGAAATTTCGTTAAAAACTTCTTAGTGGTTTCGTTCATTGTCGAATGTGGTAACATACTGCAACATAATGTAACCAATATAATGAAATTAGACATTGAAAATGTTTATTTTAAGTGATACTTTTTATAAAGATAAGAAAATGTAAAAATAGGTAAAGAAAAATATCCATCGAAATTGCTGATTTTTGCAACAAATAATTCCAACGCTTTTCATTGAAAACGTAACTATTTACTAGTCATGTGGACTGGATTTCTATGCTTACAACAAATTTCCTAAAAACAGTTGCAAGGAAATTTATTTAAAGTTGAAATTTTCAGGAAGTTCAAACACTCAAAGAATAACCGGAATTATTTTTTGTAAACAATTTTTCAACAAAATTAAGCATAAACCGAAAAATTAATGAGGCAATTGTTAAAACTTTCTCTTTTAATGACAAAGACTATTTCCTTCCTTCCTTCCTTATTTTTTCCCAAACAATTTCAAACCCTTTGCGTGTTTTTGGACTTCTAAAAAACCATTTTACCTACAACACTAGTTTGTATGTCATGCGTATCAGTTCCCAAACACCAGATAAAAAATTCCTTTCGTATATACGTGAGTAATTTCACAACGGAAGATAAAACACGATTTCTAGTATTTTGAGGAATGTTTTGCTAATAGTGCTAAAACACGCTATGTCTAAGGTGACATGATGATGATTTTTTAGGTTGACGATTAAATTTAAACATTTTTTAGAAAATAGATGTGTGTGTAGGAATAATTTATTCAGTATGCTAATTTTGGCAGCATATTTAAAATTTTAATTAATTTAGCAAATGTATGGAAAATTTGCTTTAATTATTGATGTTTGAAAGTAATTTATTTTAGTATGAATGGCAAGCCATCCCAGTAAGAAAAACTTGCACATTTTTGAAGTAATAAGTATCATGATAATAATTCTTGATTAATTATTATTATCTCTAAATTTGAGAAAAATTATTTTCTGTAGTAAAACATTTATCGGTCGAAAAAATTCCTTTCTAACTTTTCAGTTCGATTATCCAAACAAATTCCAATCATATTTCAATGGTTTGAGATGTTTTTATACCAACAAAATGTAAAATTGCTTTACATATTTTTTTGCAATCATTTTTATTAGATCAATTTTTCTACTGTGAATTTTGTGATCAATTATGGTCAGTATATGGTTGAATATTTGACCATATACTGATTACAATGTTAATATGTGGCCAATTTGTTAAAATTAACATGCGTCAAACCAAAAAATTAAACATTATTGAATGTCTGAACAAATTTTACTTTTTCATTAGTTTAAGAACCATCAACAAATCTTTTTACTCTAAAGTGAAAAATATTAACCATGAAATTTATTCACTAATCAATATATACTTATCAATAATCACAGATGTTTGTCTGAAATTATTGGACTGATTGTTAAAACTTAATACACATACTCACTTTATGATACTGAGAAGTGCAACATTGTGAATACATCATTGAACAATTTAAATTGAAGGGTAGACATGGCATATCAAATCATGCAATTGATGAGAAAAACATTGTATTCTCAGACATGTCATGCAATTTACAAGAAAAGGAATTTATAGAATCGACAATCTGATGTTCTATGAGGAAGAATATTATTCATGAAAATTGCTTTTCAAGCTCAGAGAAAACTATCTGTAAGAAGAAAACTAAAATGGTGAAAATGGGGCCACTTCAATCAAATAGAAGATACATTAACAGTATGGCCATTAGATTGGGAAGAACAAGTTTATTGAACATATTGGGAAGAACAAGTTGGGCTGAATTGTGGTTTGTAACCAACGCGTTCGTAATACACCGGCTGCGCAAAGAATTTTGAAAAAAGAAAATGTTACTCGTTGTTGTTGAAATGTCTTAATGTTTGCTGTGGTGCCAGACCACGTGGACTTCTAAAAAATATTATAAAGGGATTTCAGATTATTTACTTTTTTAAGAACTGCGTAAGAATCTGTTCATGACTTCGCAGAAGATATGTGATATCGCCATATAAAAGGACAATGCGGTACCATGGTTGGTTGCAACGTCACATGACAGCAGATCATTATTAGTTCATACTATTGACATCTGATGGTTTAATATACATAAATGTTGTACTCAACCAGATAATACTGCTTTTATTCAGGTGATACCGAATGTCTCTAATTAGAATAACATCACACAGCATACAACGTAAATGAACTAACTGGTATCTGGATGGTTTCTTGGTCACCTATCTTCCCTGATCGCACCTCAAATTTAATACTTGGGACAGGATTTGACATCATTTACTTACATTTCCAATGCCGTATTCAAATCTGAACAAAGACAAATGGTCAAGGAAAGTGGATAGTTATCTCTCAAGAGACAATTCGAACATTCTTTGAATCTACATCTAAACATCTAAACACGTAGCTGAATGTTTTGCCACTACGGCCCAACCAAAGGCTTAGCATGCAAAATAGTCCCATCATAATGAAAACAAATTATTGTTAATTATTGTACAGTTAAATTTTATGTACTTTATAGGAGGAATAGGGATACTCATCCATACAACTAATAATAATCTTAAAAAATATGACAGCATTTCACTCTAATAAATAGAGAAGAAAAAAGGTGGAATTCCAACTTAAACTTACAACACTGCCGGCAAAAGAATAAACAATACATAAAATTGCCCGAATAGAAAAACTCAAAGCAGTGATCAAATACGTCGTCCTACATTTCACGCTTGCAAATGAAGTCTGGAGCACCCTCTCAAATATTCTTGGTGTTATTTTATTCATGTTTGCGTCAACAATGATTCTCACTCCAAGATCTTTAGGCAAATCCACAGGTATCTCGCACCATAAAAATGTTTGAAATGCTAGAAGTAAAATTCTAATGAGTTGAAATCCAGTGAGAGAAGAGATCAGGTCACAGGTCAGTTATTTTTGAATCATTGTTGAGGATATGCAACATTAAAAATTTGCTGTATATACTGAAAAAGTGCGCTGAGACTCCATCGGGAATTAGCCACATGCTTCTGAATGGAGAACGGAACAACCTGCGACAAACTTACTTGTATTTGTGACAAGAATATAGTGTTTGCTTTGGTGGGAAATGGTTTTAGTAATGCATTGCAGAATACCATATAATTCCCAAGGATAACTGACTTGGACTTTACACAAAATTACGATTGGTGTTTTCGAGAATTTTCATAATTCAAACTAATTTGAATTTTTGTATCTAATTTATTTTCTTGGTAAAACAAACATAAAAAATCAATTAACTTGGAAAGGGTAAAAAATCATATGAAATGTGATTCATTTTATAATAAAAAAAAGGATGAAAAGGCATTATAAAAAGTGCCATGAACTTTTTTAAACATCACTCAAATTGTTTAATGATTTTTAAACTTAAATATTTAGGTTAATTTCTCTTGTAAACTGATTCACTGAAATAATAAGTAATAAAATAGTTTATTTATATTTAAATATATAGATTAAATATTCACGTTATTTAACTTTGTCATGAAATTATCATTGTTGATGCAGTTATCCTTGAAATAGTAAATGGCAATAATTTTTTGTTCAAATGGTAAGCATTCCCAATACGTATTCAACGGTTTTCTTTATTCAATTTTGGGAAAAAATTCTATTTAAATTAGTATAATTGAATAATGATTGACAAAGAGGTTTTTCAAACATGTTTTATTATCAACCTTAAACTTCTTCAATGACAAGAGCTTTTGTTAAGAAGATTACTGGGAAATTGTTTTTCTAAATGAGTATTTCTACTTAAAATGTGAATTTTTTTTTCCTTTCTGGTTGAGTACACAAGATGAATGCAATGAATTATAAAAATACCGTAATTTTAAAAATAATATAACGTAAGTAATTTTGCTTTAATCATTAAAATAGGTTTTAATTATATTACACCACAAGACATATCAGGTGAACATTTGAATCGTATTGACATTATATAGGATCACGACATTTAAACATCCTTTTTTTAAGCAAGGACATGTTTCACACTAAGTAATAGAATAAATCACACCTATCATTAACGTTTGCTAATTCAGGTTGCTTTTTTACACTATCTATGCCTAAGATATGATGTCATAAAGAACATGTACATTCTATAATATATTCCGTAATTTTTTATTTATATGGAATGATGTTAAAGGAAAACTAATTAATATTTCACTCTTTGTGTGTGTGTGTGTGTGTGTGTGTGTGTGTGTGTGTGTGTGTGTGTGTGTGTGTGTGTGTGTGTGTGTGTGTGTGTGTGTGTGTGTGTGTGTGTGTGTGTGTGTGTGTGTGTGTGTGTGTGTGTGTGTATGTGTGCGTGCGTGCTCTCTCAGTAACTTGCATACAAAAATTTTTTCAAATGTAAGTATTTCAGTGTTTTGTGGAATGAATTTCGAATTTCATAAAAAACTTGTAAACGTCTAATTTTTCTTTGTCAGTCAAAATTTATAAAAAGAATTGAATGAAACGTATAAAGCTACTTCTTCGAAGCAAATATGTAGATCTTCTGATTCAAATACTTAATATATACGTTTGTGGTGATGAGGAATTTATATAAGAACAAATTCATAAATGTGCGTTACAAAATCCTTATTTCGTTCGCTTGTATATCTCATACAACTAGTGGGGATTTTTGCACTTATTAGTTAAACTGAAATCTAGACAATAAAAAATAACCACTAAAAAATGAATGTGGTGGCCAATCATGTGAATGCTAGATCAGTCTCAAAACTAGATTTTCAGAGAATATAATGTAACATTCATTGTTATTTCCAACTCTTAGAGACAGTTTTAGGTTACCGGATCATCCTAAAAAAGTCTAGGCAAGATTATTCAAGAACCATGATCGGTAAAGAAATCATTATTTGTTGATTACAGCAAGAAATAACTAGATTGTTACTGTTTCTCAGTTTTCTTGCGCATTATATGCAGCAAGAGAAAGCCAAATTTGAAGATCTTGTTTCCAAAGTGCTTAATGAAAAAGGGTTGTTTGCAAAAATATATTTTATTTGCGTTCTGCTTACTTATAGAAATAAGAGAGTTCATCTAACATTAATTAGAGATCGCAGAGATCAGAGTATGGATCAGTGGATGACTATTCTTTGTTGGGACTCTCTAATTAAATCTTATTATTAATTCTTGATATACTTCTATGTGGTGTTGCTACCTGAACTTGAATGTTCTAAAATTCAACAATTATGGCAGCGAATTTTTTTAGTCTACGAAAGCATCATGTTGGATCTACGTATACCCTTCTATATCTTTGGATAAAGCATTGTGTCTGGTGATGAATTATAGGGGTAAGATTTTGAGCCCTATATTTCCCTTTCCAAGGCTACAAAGAGTTATCATTTAATTTTAATCGGTGATTTCTAGCAGTCATATAGAACTTACCTTGTGTATAGATTTCTGGAAAATGACGGTATTCACATAACGATATTCATTAAGTGAGAAAATTTCCTTACATGAAAATATCAGGAAATTCGTTAAGACATTTTTAACTTTTCATAGCGATAAATTTTGATAAAATTTTATTTCCAAATAAATTATAAGTGTAATAAAGCATAGTTACGAAAAATTTCTCCTTAATATAATTTTTTTCAGAGAGTAAGAAGAAATTAATAAAAAAACTTCTCAAGCTATTTATATTAATTTGAAATTTGTGTTCCATTAATATTAAATTTTCATATAATGTAATATCAATTGCTATTTAGATTGCTTTGAATTATATATTTTTAAGATATTTTACTGTGTTCTATAAAAAATATGTCCCTTTTACTTTGGATTCAAATTATTTAAACGTTTTACCTTAAAATTTTGTACATTAATTTTAATTGAATTTATAAGTTTCGTTTCTATAACAAATGTATTATAGGTATAAATTACTAATAAATTAATGGATTGGTTAAATAAGTTAATCATTTATCATATTATACATCTCATTATTTAAAGATGCAATTAGTTTTTCAAATGTTAATGATTTAACTTTTATGATAACAATTTGTAGTTCAAATCGAATGTATAACGTTAAATAACTCATTAAGCAATTTTAAAAAATATATTTGTCTTATGATTTTCGCTTTAGATTCTAATGTAAGAACTATGGTTTTATAATTGGTATTTGTGATTTTTCAAAAGCATCCAGAAGTGTATCAGTAATTAAAAAAATATTTTTTAAATATTGGATTATGACTTAGTGAAATATTTTGAAACAATCATTCCCTTACTTGCCACCAAAAATGGCAATCTTATAGAACATTTTTAAAAAATTCCATTAAAAATTATTCATTTTAATCTTCAATTTTTTTACTCTTTAAAAATATGAAAGAAAGGCATAAATTGAAATTCATTAAAACTAGAATTTATTTTATACTACCAAATTTGTACATTTCATGATCTGTTTATATGCATTTTGTACAGGAGATGATAAAAAAAAAAACAAGCGATTTGTATGTACATTGATGAATACTTCCGCAGAATACAGAATTCATTTTATCATCATCCATGGTGGCATCCATGATGTTGTTTATGTTCCGACAACATTTTGGCAACAATACCAGCAGCGAGAAGTTCTACGATATTGTTTCCACCGCCATGTTTGCCACCACCACCACCACCACCCATCATGCCATAGCCGGCTTCAGAAGGAACAGCAAGGAAGGTGCCCATGATTACCATGACAACAAGGAAACAAGTCCACTTTTGTGAAGAAGCCATTACTTTTTTTTTTATCTGGAAAGGAAAATTCAATGTATGAGATACAAAATGAAAGACAACAAATTCTAAAAAAATCCATCACTATTGTTCTAAATCTTAAATATTACATTTTATATTCATTCGTATAATACCAAAAATTAACAGTTTAGTAGTTTTATGATACACAAAACAATAATTAAATACTTTTGAATTGAAATTCTTCATAGAATCTAATATGATATTAAAAATTATTATTAATTTCGAATAAATTATTCACATATATAATTTACATATAAACTTTCGTATTTTATGTAGAATTTAAAGAGGGATATTTATTTGATTAATTATTAAAACATAAATGATGTTTATGCGATTATTATTCCGAATTCTATATATATAGTTAATACTCTAATTAAAAATCCTGGAATATACCAATATTTAATTAATGCATCTTTAACTTTGTAGATTCATTTTTCTTTACAAGTTCATCTCAGAAGATAAAAATTCTCAGTAAATGTGTTACAAATAATTCGATGCTTCTTAACTCTTAATGCGTTTCTTACTTTCACTTTTAACATTTATAATAATATTTCAATAAAGTTTTATTAAAATAATACATCTTAGATTGAGAAATATAAGTAATACAACTATAATCATATATTTTTATTAGTGTACAATTTATTTTATATACTTCTTAATTAGAGGTGATTAAGCAAAAGAATAAAATATTTTAAGCTGAGCATAAATTTTAAAAAATCCATTTGTCGTCGTATATTTTACACATTTTAGAAATATTTTCCATTTTCTTTACTACAAATATAAACTAAATTAATTTATTTGGCTAAAATTACGTTTATCTCATTGCGTAAATTTTAATTGAAAAAAATCCCTTCAAATAAAAATATATCTTTAAAGTAAATACAAACAATCGGTTTTTTAATATTTTTGCAAGAATGAAAATTAGAAAATGTCATGTTCTAAAATTTTATCCTGATATATTTCAAATTCTCGTAGATTTGCATGAAAACAATGCAAATTTTCAGAGTGAAATAAAATAATTATGGAAAAACTTGCCAATATATTCAATTTCTAGTTTTATGCCATTATACATTTCAAAAATGATAAAATGTTTATAAAGCCACTAAATTTATAATAAAGGCAATTTTAAATTAAAATCAATAAAATTTAGAAAATATTATATAATATCATTTAAGGAGTAAAAATAGTTATAACAAAATGAAGCTTCAGTTAATAAAATTAGCAATCACGCTAAGCAAATTAATGATTAGCTAATGATGAAATTTTGAGATTAATTTATTTTTAATATAAATATTTAAATCTTGAATCAAGAGTTAAGCAATTATTATCAAAAGAAAGGAAACATTTAACTTAAAGAGTAAAATTCAAACATTGATTATATTAATTTAAATTTAACATTAAAATTTTAATGAAATAAATTATACATAAATTAATATTATTAAAAAATTGGAAATATTTCTTATTAATATGAATATTTATGCTTAATTTTTTTACTTTTAATGGAATTAAATTGTTAAATTTATTTATGAATCAAAATATTTTTGCAATTTTATAACAAATCTACGAGTATTTATTTTTATCATTGCTATATTTTTAATTTTTTTCTCGTTTTAAATGTTCACGGCAACACTTACAGAATAGAAATAGCTTGAAAAAGCAATTAAAACTCAATTCCTTAAAAATAAATTTACTTAATTAAATATTAAAATATTTAAGTAATATATATAAAATATATAAAATAATAAATACATATATAAAATAATAAAATATATAAAATAATATATAAAATAATAAAACTTAAATTTTTTTATCATATTATTTAGTTTCGAAGAAATTCGAAAATATATTCCTGCTTTATTAATTGACGAATTGACAGTTGTTCATTCTATAATTCAGAAGAACTACTCATTATTTAAACTAAATACAATAAAATTATCAATTATATAATTCAATTCAATAGTAATTATACTACTAAATGACTAAAACATAATTAAAATACTTCATAAACAAGTTATATTGAAGTATTTCACTCTTAGAAATTATACAATCTGAGTTAAAGTAATCCATTTTAACTTTCTTAAATAGTTATTCCAAACTATTTTCAAGATTACATAAATAAGAGTATTGAAGTTAAAATATTTAGAAAATTTATTTCTACTTCAACTATTTAAATTGAAATTTAAATATCCAAATATTTTTAGTATAATTTAAATTAATAGTTAGTTGTTACATTCAGTATTTAACTATAAAATATTTACAAATCAATTTTAAAACTATATTAAAACAATTAGTTTCAAAAGAATTTATGATAACATAATAAAAAAGTTGATGTATTAAATTTTTAAAAAGATAATATTTAAAAAATTCTTTTCATTATCAGCCTAGTGAAACTTGTTTTATCTTGATTATATTTTACAAAATATAAACTATTTAAATTGACTTAACTATTTTTATAAAATTTCAACTAGTTATTTTTGATAAAAGAAATCGAACATTCTCAACAAGGGATTTTTAGACTGTACATGCATTTTTTTACCAATGGATGAAAGAATCTGATTTTACCTGACGAGAGACTGAAGGAATCTGAACGAAAATGATGATCACTGGAGGTGAAGTTTTAACTTTTATACCAAAACAACACCCGATTTGGATCAGTGAATTCGATCACTCACCTTACATTTTACTTTCCTTTTTATTTACTGCTTCCCGCTTTTCACCGGAGGAAACAGGCACCTTAATTTAGAAAACTGAGCGTTTTTTCCCCAGTAATTAATGTGTGGAATCTACTCCCAATATTGGTTTTCATGCTTAAGGAATAAAATTCCCAGTAAATCCATTGCCTTGGGATCTTAAGTAAAATTAACTCACTTTACGAGTTTCAAACATTTAAATGAAATAGAAAGGACTTAGGAAATCCGGTGGATTAGCTTAATTCTTTCCGTATTGTTTTGGTTTTCCTCGAAGTAGTAAAACACTTTGCTTGCTAATTTAATAGAGTTCCCATTAATTTTCAAAGAGTTATAACGTATTTAGGAATACAGTTATTAAAATCGTCGTTAATAAGATTTATGCAATTTGAATACTTACAAATTCCTAATCTTGAGTTAAATTAATTACTTTTCATTTTAATATTTAAAACTTTATCCATTTTTTTACCTAAAATAACGTCTGATTTTCTAAGGTAAGTTAAATTTAGAAATACTGGATTACTGTAATTTATTTATTTAATCTATATTCTATATGAAAATGTTTAAAAAGGTGTTTTCTTTTCTTAGTATATTTAATAACTTATGAATGCAAAAAATAACAATGTAATCAAAAAGAAGAAATCTCTAAGCAAATATGAAAAGAAGGTAAAAAAATATACTGTAAATAATAACTTGAAATTTATTAAAATGTTTTAGAAATAAAAAGTTAAAATTTCTCTCATTTACTATTCTTAATGTTATTTTTTTGTGATATTAATATTTTAAAGTAATCTTTGTAAAGTGTCTGAAACTGAACAAATTTAATTATTTTAAGTTAAATTTCATGGTTCTTATAATAATGGTTTTTAATGGTTCTTATAATAATGGTTTTTAAGAAAATAATATATATAAAACATTTCACAAATTATTCATTAAGTACAAAAATCTCCATAATTTTATTCTGTATAATATTTTAGAACACAAAATAAACATACATAAATTGTAGAGGTATATTCAATTCAATAAAATTATCAGAAGACTCAATATTTAAGTTTTAACTAACAAAATAATCTTTAAAATGAAATTAGAAAAATATAAAAATATTTAAGTGAAAATTTATATTCTCTCAAAAATAATGTTGACTAAATTTTAAAATTAATTTTACTTCTTTCCAATTCTCACATTCCAGAAATCGACTTTAATAATCTAAGCAGAGTAGTCAAATTGTCAATTTTAAAGTTTTTATAAAAAAGATATTTAATTAAGATAAAAAAAATTATCGAAACATTTTTAAACCAAGATAAAATTAATGAATAGGAAATTTTTCATTGTTTGATTACAGGTAAAACCATTTATTTCCGTTTTTGTAAAAAATTATTTTATTTTTATTTTAGTTTGATGATTGGTAAAGTTTTTATTTTAATCAATGTAATTTTGATCAATGTTTAGTTGGTGACTGTGTCTCAGGTTTTTAAATGTTCCTTCATATGAAAATGGATTTTGAAATATATAGATATAATTACCTCATCATATAAATAAACATATTCACATCAACATGCACACATTCAAACATATCACATCAACTCCAGATGCTGTTGTAATAATTATAGAAAGAAACAATTTATAACCATTAATTAATACAGATTTTTTCATACAAAGCAACTCTGATGTAAAAGAAAACTGTAATCATAATAATTGCTTAAAATTTCTAATTTTTTTTAAATTTTGATTTTAAGTATTTCAATTATTTTTAAATTTTAAACTTGATTATTTTTTAAAATTCCTTAAAATTTATTCAAAATTTCTAAACTAAAAAACATTACAGATAGAATAAAGTACCAAAAAATCTATTTTTGTAGTCTAAATAAAAATATTATTATGGTTCTGACAGTACAAAATTAAATAATTATAAAATGATTACTAAAGACTAAAATATATAACATAATTGATGTTAATTAAAATAAAATTAATGTATATGACAGGTATTAGTTGCTTCACTTGTTATAATGGAAAAACAAAATCAAATTTTTATTCAAAGTTTTTATTAATATTTAACCAAAATATTACAGAAACATATACTCTAAAGCCATATTTCAAAATTAAAACATTGATTGCCCCTTAATGATATTTTAAAAAAATGAAAAAATAAAACATTGATTCCTTTCATGATATTTTAAAAAATTGAAAAATCAAAATAGATATTTAGGAAAACTCTAAATTTCATCAATGAAATAAAATTGTACTTTACTTTAAAATGAAAGGATTCAAATAAGTAAAGTATTTATATGAAATAATATTTTTATTTGAGAAAGTATGATGCTTTATTTTTGAGTAAATTGTGTTTGAAATCAGCAGAATCATATCATCTAATAATCGATAATTTCTATTTTTATTATGTACCTATAAACGAAACACATGAAAGAGCAAATAAAAAAATCTACTGAATATATTTCAAAAGAATATAAAGCTGAAAATGACAAAGCTGACGTAGCTTTGCACGTGATGGTTAAACAAAGAATCACAATGGAAATAATGACGAAATTTTGCACCGTTTTTAATTCAATATATAATCATCCACAAAAATTACGAAATCGTTATGTAATTTAAAAATAAAGAGACTTTTATTTTTAAATTTAATGATTATTATTATTGCTTAATGTACGGAAGTAATGTTTTTTATAGATTTAAATTATACAAAAAATAAAAGTTTTATTTAAACATTTCAGTTTAGTTTAAATTTTATGAACATGAATTATATTATTATGCATATTTGTAAAGTAACAATATGCAATTAATATTATGCATACAAATAATCATAACACTTTATTAAAATGCATTTAACGAAAGTTATTGTCTGTGCTTTTAGAACACACACATCACATTTCAGGGTCTCGGGTCTATCACCCTTAAATCTATCAATTGAAGTGAAGGCAAAGTATGTACCTTACCAGATAACATTGAATTATCAGTATATATGAATTCTCATCACTCCCGGGCCCTTCAATATAGGCTAATCTAGGATGGATATAAAATAGGGGATCGACTTGGTAGGTATTGGGGTAGACTAGAAACCACCTTGATTGGATTCTTAGAAAGTTGCTCATATTGGCAAGCGAAACTCAATCTGTGCAATTCCATTTTCCTGCCTTAAAAGAAGTGATTAGGATTGCTAAGGAACAACTCCCTGTTTCATCTGATCAAATATCCAGTCAGCCATTAATTAATTCATTGAATCCTTTTCACAGAAACTAGAGTCAGAATGAGATTCTTTTCATGACTGGACATAACCCATTCCAATTCCTATTTCAAAAGATTTCATTTTACCACATCCACGAACTGTACATGTTTAAACGAAGGCAGTCATCATTTCATTGAAACCTTCTAGCCTCAATCCTGCACAATCAGCTGCATTCAAAATCTGCTGAATTCTACTAACAAAATTCATATTGGATGGATCAATGCTCGTGTCAGAATTATTAATATTAAGGAAGTCAACAAACTAGTTAAGGAGGCAGCGTCCTCACATTAAAAATAAATCAACCTTTCTTAGGATCAACATCAAGCATATCCTTAAGACCTGAAACTCAATACAATCGCAAACTGAATGGGAGAATGTTAAACCAAGAGGTAAAATTCATCCTATGGTTAGTAAGAATCCACTGAAACTGGAGTCGGAATGAGATTTTTTTCATGATCCGGACATAGCCCATTCCAATCCCTATATCAAAAGATTTTATATCATCATGGCCAAAAACAGTATATAAGGAAACGAAAATCCATCATTTCGTTATTTAATTGGTAGTCTTAGGCATCTGGTTATCGCTCAGTAGAATAGCACACCATGTGGAAGAAGAGGGTCCTCGAAATCGAAATCTCCAGAAGAAAACTTTCAATTTCCACATTAACTTTCTCATGTTTCAAAAGCACTTTTTTATATCGTTTGTCGAGTAAGAAGAATAGTATTTTGAAGACCTTTTTCAACCATAATTGTTACAACGTACTATGTTCTAAAGTCCGTTTTCCATTTCTCACCAAATATTACTCTAATGAGGGTGTTTTCTATTCTATAATTATGTTCATGAAGTTGAACTTTGAAGGACACATAAGGCAAATGTAAATAGTTTTATCGATTTATAGTTTTCAAAACTTTTATAATCTGAAAATGTCTTGTTATCTAAATAGAGTAATCAATTTAAAAATCCCTTAATGTAAATTTAAAAAAAAAATTGACAAATAATTTTTCGACGATTTTTAACTAAACTGTTGAGGATCATCTTGAACTTGAAACAGAGGGACTTCTGCTGGAGCAAAATGTAAAGTATTTTGTAAGCAAAACTTCTAGCAGACATAAAATACAACCAGGTCTAAAGTCATCTAAATGTGCATATTAACGTTGAATACATTATGACGAGGCTGTGGGTTCAGTCTCGAGAAAAGTAAACATAGAAGAGGAGAAGTAAACTGGACGGTGATTAATAATGATTTCTTATTTAATACAAAAAAATTAAATAAAACTTCTAATATGATACAAAAAATTCTTTCATACATTTTCCCTCTCTTTTTCTCGTTTCATATACTTCAAGAAATAAGGTATTAAATACGTTTTATTTCGGTTTATTTGTTAAAATGAAAGAAATTTATTTTTTAAGATGCATATATATCATATTCAAACATAACTCAAAGTTTGAAGAAGCCTAATATATCAAGTAATATTATTTTTAAACTTTTAGATTTTTAAAAACTATAAAACGTTTTGAATATTCTTTGCAAATTTTAATTAATCTCCTTAAAATAATAAATTTATGTTTAAATGTCAACGACTAACTCTACCTTATTCAATTGAACGTGGAAACTTTTACATTTAAAGTGCTTATTTAGTAAAAATAATTTTGAGAGTGATAAATCTCTTATTTAACAAAAACTGAAACACAAGTTTCTAAATACAATTTTCTAATCGTATGTTTATTATAACAGTTAAAAATCCTAATTTAACAAAGATACTTAAGAGAAAAAAATTAAAAATGTTTTTGAATACATTGAAATCGATAGAGACGATCTGATATCATTATATTCGTCCTGTAAAGACTTAAACAAAGATTTTTGTCAAAACCTACACATATCCATATTGTAAATGAAGAAATCCGAAAATCATACCCTTTCTAGATGAATCTATCCATATTAAGAAATAAGAAAACTTTATTCACTAGTTTTCAATAATCTTGATATCGAAATATTATTTTCTACTCTGTAGAGTGCGGTTTGTCCCTAGTTCTACAGAGTTACATTTTTCCTATCAGGATTATAAATTTTGCGAAAAACTTTTCTTATTTATTCAAACCTATATAAGATAAAAAGAAAATTATAAAAGTGTGGTTACAGAACAATAATCACTTTTCTGTTTTTAATTATTTGATCAGAGCTCGCTAAATATGTTTATGCAGGGAATTGATTAGTGGGCACCATGAAGAAATGACAAGGTTTTGTGTTCTTCACTTACTGTTACTGAACCCGTTTTATCCCAATTTATTTATTTTGTTCAAATTTGAGAAGAATCATGTTATCCCCGCAAGAAAAATTTCAATAGAATCATATCAGCAGAAACTAGAAGCCAATCTTCGACACCCATACTCAATTATATCGTTACCGACTTCCTTAACGAGGTAAGATAATATAAATTTCAAGTAAGAAAACACACCTCACGATGAAACCATATATTCCTAAGATTCCAGGGGCAGGTTTGCCACAAATTTGGATATTACTTTATGTAGCAATTGTAAATGTTGTGCACCCGTTAACGTGTCAATGTTTTGACCCTTTAAAGTGACATATAGGGTAAAATATATTTAACCAAACAATTTGTTATTCTGTTGTCTTTATTATTCTTGCTTATCCTCCAGCTATTTGACGAAGTCATACCAGATTCATCAAACCCCTGACCCTAAGGGAGTCAATTAAAAGAAGGGGGAATGAATATAAGTCCTCTCTGGAAAATGCTACACAGTCCAGGATGTGTTTAGCAGAAGCTTATTGAGCTTGATATTTTTGGGCAGGCTGAAAATATCTTCCTGCTCTTGAAATATGAAAGACTCTTACTATGACTGCATGCTAGTCTTGAAATTGCCGTTAAAGAAGCTCTGTCATAACTGAGTGCAAACAAAAAACCAGCTTATCTCTAGTAACAGGAATGGCTAGAAGAGACCCTCTATTCCTTCGAAAATTCAACGTTGAAAATGAATTGGTATTCTAAAAACCACTGAAGAGGAAAAACGAGTGGGTACAGTCCTCTTTGATCCCTCCAGTTTTTTTACTTTTCAACCGTCACCTTTTTAGAACATCATTTTTAGTTTTTGTATATTGCTCACTAAACTTTAATAGTAAACACCATTTGATGTCAAATCTTTCCTTAAAACATATAGGATTTGCCATCCCATAAATGGGTTCTTAACCTATTGAACATATCATTCTATGAAAGGCATTTCCTATCCGTCCACACTACATCTGAAAAGAATGTAAACTGGACATCTGTTTAATTTATGATGAAGTTGTTCATTCATAGAGTTGCTCATCATCAATGTTCAGTAAAAAGCATGTTGAGGTGTTGGTCAGTTCAAACCTGATTTTGTAAAAGGCTACAGTGTTTACTGATCTCACTGTGCCATATTTGGGAGATGCGAGAAATAGGCTAATATGTCATTTGATTGAAATTGCCAATCTAACTTGTCGATCTGTCAGATTGTGCATGACAAGTCACGCAGACTGTCTCCTTTAATAATTTTATATCAGTTAAGAAGCTTAAATGAGAAAGATACAGGCTTGCCGAGAAACAATCATGATGCAATTTTTCTATTGAATCTGCATTCCGTTCACATTCACCATAACTGAAACCATATCACAATACGCTGCTTTAGAAATCTCCATGACCATGAGCATCTATGTACGAGAACCCCAAAAAGATATCTGTTTTGTAACTGTCTAAAATAAACAGGCTTTACCTTCTCTACATATATGCCTACTCAAAGAAATTCGAAGAACATGCATGAGATAAGTTGAATTGATGCGGGACAATTTTTCTTGATCTACGAATTGTCTGTCTACTTTGTTTATACAGACAATTACAATAAAAATGCAACTATAAATGTTTGAACTATGGGCATTTACAATGGAACTCACAAGAAATAGCACTATTCCAAATTGAAATGTCTTGTTTCTCTCTTGAAAGATAATTATATTGATTCAAGTTTTGTTACGTCATAGTGTACGAAATCATGAGAAAAAAATGTGCATTTTAACCATTCTGTTATTTATTATTATTAATTTCCTAAAGGTGTCCTTTTGTTCTAAAGAGATGATGTTCTTCAATTTTGTAAATCGCTTTTTCCTATCTGGTTCAGTTTTAGAAATAAGAATGATAACTCAGTTTTTCCACCAGATGGTTCAATAGTAGCCTGTAGCAATTGCTTTTATAAACATAATAGTAGCCGTAACCAAAGTTAATAGGCTCGCACCAAGAGATTATAGTGGCCATTCTGTGTGTGTGCATATATATGTTTGTGTGTGTGTTAAACAATTGCCTCTTCTAACTGTTAGATACTAAAAAATGCTACCTAGTATAGACTATAAACGCAATAATCTAATTTTATGTATGTTAAATGTGTTGAATGAATGAAGTTAATAAAAAACATAAATGAACACTTTTTGTCGTTTATGTTTCAATAAATTTCTGTGTTCAAAGTTGAATATCCATTTTCTTTCATATTTATTTTAGTTTGCTTCTTTCTTTTAATTTGCCTCCATTCTTTATTTTAATTGACTTCATTCAGACTTATTTTTCCACTTTTATATATAATCTCAATTTCTTACTTGGTATTCTATAATCTTAAATAAGGGCAAGTAATGCGGCTGATACCTAAGCTTACTCGCACATATCCAAACTTCTGCTTAAATAACAATGGAATGAAACTTCTTTGTAACAAGTTTATTTGCAAAGCTTTATGAAAGATGTATTCTTCTTACTATTAAAAAATTTAATTTCATATAGAGTACTTATCAGAAATGCAGCTTTCAGTCCAATGAATAGTTAACTCTTCGGAAGCTGAAACGATTTCAAAATTTTCCTGCCATATCTTAAAATGTACTTGAATCTATTTTACAAGTGCCATTTTGATATTTTTATCAAAGCACAACTTATGTAAGCAATTCTTTTTAAAAATAGAATTCGTTTAGTATTAATTTGAATAAAAATAACCAGAATTTCTGAACTGAAATAAAACGCACTTTTTTTAATATTCCTTTGGAACTGTAACTGTGCGAAAGGAATACCAACTGCATGAAAAATCACTTAGGATGCAATTCAGAACAACTTTTCTTTCTGAATGTAATCAGGATACATGCAATTTTTGATAAGGATACGTGACGATTTATTCGATGCCAGAGATAATCGTTCCAATGATTGCGTTCACTCTTAATCCGTTGATACGCTTTGAAATAGAGAAACTAAATTTCTCACGGGTCCTTTTTCCATTTTTTGTTATCCTTTGAAAGAATTTTTCAAGTTAATTATAGTTTAATCAAAAGATTCAAGGAAATAATTTTTAGAATTACTTTTAGATACATATCTATTTGTTTCTCGTAAAGCTTATCTGTTTTTCATTATAATTATTAAAATATTATTCAAAGGAGTTGGTTATAAGATAATATTCTACATACAGATTCTAAATTTAAAAAAATAGTTATATGAAATAGATTATAAAAGCATGTCGTATTAGTGATATTCCTAACTTATAAGTAATATTAAAGCTTTAAAATTATTTAATTATTTTATTAACAAAAGTAAGGGGTACGTTTCGTTTTAAATGTTTAATATTTAGTTCAATCACATTGTAGTGTGCGAGAAATAGCTTTTATTGTAGTATTTTGATGATAAATTTGATGTCATCAAATTTTAAAAATATTGTTACATAATATTGAGCTTTTAGATAATGAGAGTAATAAAATTGAGGAAATTTTACCTGAAGAGCAGATTGTTTTACTGGCTCATTGTTGCTTGATTAAAAGAAAAATGGCAGTTACTGAACTCAATCAAGAAGAAGTTATGTGTTTTGTCAATTTTCTTCTCTCTCAACCTAAAATTTGGTCTCTACATGTAAAAGCTTTAACAATAAGGTGTCAAATAGAGAAAGATATCACTCGTAAATTTGAAAGATCTCTAACTCAGTTGGAGGAATTAATTAATTCAATTAAAAAAAATTCACCACCATTTTCTGAGCGAGTTTTTATGTTATACTGTGTTGCTTTCCCTCTGAATTATAACTTAGAAAAATTACTTGCTGACATGTTAATGAGTCTTGGTTCAGTGGTAGAATGCTCGCCTGCCACGCGGGCGGCCCGTATCTATTTAGTTTTTAGTTTGATATATATATTTTTTTTCAAATATGTTTAAAAATGTTTTAAATTCAATAAAACTAAGTTTCTATCCTTCGAATTTCATCTCGTGTGGTTTGAAAGGGTTTACAAATAATCATGCATTTTTAGCTTACGAAGATTTTTCTAAGATATTTTAATGAAGTCTCGAATCATTTGAATAAATAAAATAGGTCTTTTCAATTTAGTTTTGGGTTATACTAACCTGATAATTTGGTTAAAATTTTTCTGCGTGTAATTTTATAAAAATGAATTTGTTGTTGTTGTTGCTTATCCCCGACTGGCGTGACAGTACCATCACACCAGCCCCACGAATCCAAAAATAGTCAGTCTCTCAAGCACCACCTCCGGTCTCCAATCCATGTCCCCTCTCTCACACCCAATGCACTGAAAAATATGAGATGGGGAGGCCTAAACCACTCGACATTTGGGACAGAGAGGGTAGACCTTGGTACCAGAGACGTGTCTCTGAGCACTAGTGTGGAACCAAATTGTTTGCATGTGTACCATTCGTGGGTAGGAATGGTATCCCTAAAAGTAGCATTGATAGCCATCCTAACTCTAGAGGTCAGCTCTGAGGACGACAAGCAGTCTCCAATGATGATATTCTGTAAGTTTCCATCCTTGGCTAACTGATCCGCAACTTCGTTCCAATACACATTAACATGAGATGGCACCCACTGGAAGACTATGGTACTGGCTTTCAAATTAGTAAGATGTACTATTTTAGTTGTTGTTATGTCACCATGCCGCCACCACTGGGCCAGATGTTGTATGGAGCTTCGGCAATCACTGAGGATCCAAATATCAGAGACTATAAAATTTGAAGTTTTGAAAAAATGAATTTAAAACCATCGAATGAATTACAATCTCAGTTTATTAAATAGGATATTCGTTTCTTATAATGTGATTAATGAAATTTTTTCCTATTTTAAACCTTTATATTTTATTTCTTTTTTATGAATTAGAAATATTTTAAAGAAAATATTTAATTGTGAATTTTATTAATTTTTTAAAATTTAAAATCAAAATTAGCATTATTTTCTCTTTATTAACTGGTATATATATTTGTATCTTATTGTATTAAATAGGATACTTGCATGTTATAATGTGACAATGTAATTACATATTTTAAACATTTATATATTTATTTCATTTTTACGAACTATAGATATTTCAAAGTTTTTTAAATGTTGTTTTAGATTTACTAATAAAAAAGAAAATATTTTTTCATAATAGCTATATGTTTTTCATATAGCTATGGGGGTTTTAGATTTTATTAGAGTAATATCTAAATCAAATTATTTTCAAATAAGGACAGAAATAACTTTTTATAAATTAGGACAATGACTATTATTATTAAATACATAAATTATAGTTTACGCAAATTAAAAACTAATTAAAATCTAAGAATATTTCAAAACAATATAATAAAACTTTGATTTGGCATTTGCATGTATATAACTTAACTGTTTACACAATTATTTTACAACAGAATATAAAATCCATAAAAATGATACAAAATGATATTTTATTATACATGACTATAAAATATATTTTTTTATATTTATATAAATATACTTTTTCATTTTATGTGTATAAAATCCGAATTTTGAAATTTTTTTTATGAAATTGAACATAGTATAGTAAATCTGAGATCACTATTGTAATTTCACATTTTTCAAATAGCTTTGAAATGTAAAATTAAAAATTTCGAGTCTCCTAATCAGGCTGTACAAGAAAACAAAAAGTATTCAATAATAAAAAGAATTGCTTAAACATAAAATTAGTAAAATATCATTCATACATATTAAATATTTCAATAAGTTCAATATTGAAAGTTTTTCAGCAAATGATTAAAAAAATTTATGTTCTCAAATTTCTTGCTGCTTTATTTCCTTTTCGAATTTGAAAATAGTACCTTATACTTGCTAAAATTACTTAAACAAATAAATATGATACCAAATTTTAGCAAAATAGGAGAATTCAGACTATGCGATAAAATTCCATTTTAGTGAGAAATATCTTTTATTTTTTCTTAAGAACCTCTTTAAAAACGAAAGACTTTTCGCCTCAAGTAACTGGGATTCCAAATTTCAAAAAATTCTACTACTGATGGCATTTTTCTTTAACTCGAACTTTTAATCCAAGAATGTGCCCTCATTAATGGATTTGCATCGGAGCTTATAAAGATGCATTTCATCTAATCAATCTTAAAACATGTATTGAATTGCTCAAACTGTCAACTACTGTTAAATTTTCTCATTTGACATTAAGCTAATATACAAACATCCTTCTTTATTTTATCTCTTTCAAGCATCAGATTTAACTCAACAGCACTGTTAGAGAAGACTCCGTAGCTTTCAACAGTTCGCACTGATAAGAACTTTGAGTAAGATGATACGATACTAAGACAATATATATTAGTTTGTATCAATTCACGTGATAGTAATAGGAAAAACAGTGAGACTTAAAGTATACCATCTATTATTGCATAAACAGTTTTATAATGTTATTTCAAAAATTTATGATTTAAATTTTTTTTAGATTACTTTCTTAAATATTTTATAGTCTTATATTTTATAGCTTGTATAAAAATAATTTATTTTTAAACGATTCCAACAAGGCAGTTTATGGTTTTTAAAAGTATTTTAACGCATGCATAAAAAATTATTTCGATAATTTTGGTTAGAAATTACAAGCACATTGTTATCACCTTACATTAATCAATTTTATAGATATTTTAAATATTAATTGATTAGTCATAAGCAATTAATAATAACAGTTATAAACCTACATAACACCATCAGTAAAATTAACATATTTCATCATGGTTAATGAAAAATTTTGTGTAATATAGTAGGCAAATTTAGAACCTTATTATTTGTCCTTTTAATAACTTTAAATAAAGAAACTTTAAATTTTAACTTTAAAAATTTAATGAATTTTTCTCATTATGAATTTATTGAATAGTAATATGTATACATACTATAATGTGGATTCAATACAATAAGTGCTGTAAGCAAGCTTGTTGGGTAAAGTTTCAGACCTAATATAATACACGATAGTATTTAAAACAAGACACAGGAATCTAGAAATCATCAAAATGTATTTCACAAGATAAAAAGTTTATTCCTGAAATACGATATTCATGTATGAAATTAAAAATTGTTGGTTATTATTTCTGACGCATTCTTTCAGGAGAATATAGAACACAATATGATTAATGACAGAGTCATATAGGGCCAATTGATGTCCTGAAGCTTTTTTAATCTCTAATGAAACATATGAGTCTTTAGACAAAACAATCATTATGTCAAATTTATCTACTACAGTGATGATTTTATCACTTCTTTTATATCGAGTCTTCGTTGTCAAGTCTTTTCATATCCTAGTCTCATAACCGGGGTAACTTTATATCCACTACAGATATGCTCCGCTTTTTGATGCTCAGTTAAATTATGGAAAATCCAATAATAGATTTTTTTTCTGTAATTGTATACAAATTCAGTTCTCTTCATAAATAAATGTTTGTAAAGCAGCGGATCCAATGTAATTCTCTTCTGTATCAGTTAATCTGCACATTTTTGATATATCAAGCATTAATATAAAAAATGTATGTCATTTTAATTTAAATAACAATTACATCTACAATTACAACCATATTTATATACAAAAAATAGAATTTCTATAGGAACGTTTTTCAGTTAGGGTAGCAATTTACACATTTTTGAAAAATTTAATTTACTAATTATAACCCGAATAGTAACTTAAATTTTAACAGTATAATATGTATACAATATATTGATAATATCTCTTTATGATTAATATTAATAACTTAAAAAACTATGCCAAGGAAATTTATTTTTCATTTTTAAATATCACATAAACAAATATAATTGAGTCTGAAATGAACTTTTTGGATTTAAAAATTAAAATAAATGACTTTCATTTCACTTAAAAACTTTTTATACTAAAAATTTTTGTATAAAAATTTTTAATTGAAATTTTAAAAAACTTAACTAAACTTGTGGCCCGACAGCCAGATGTTGTCCCAGGCCTACATGGCCCATATTTTTTTCCCTGACCTAGGGCCTTGGGGTGCGAAGCATGGTTTGGTAGTTAGCCTAACGCATAAGTTCCAGTGTTTAGTTCTCAAGCATACTTGGTACTCAAATTATAGACCCGATGAAGGGAGGAAAGGCTGAATCGACCTGACCTAGCCCAAGGATCGAACCTCGGACATGTGCCACCGGAGCCCCTAAGCCTAAATTGTAATTCTAATGCTTTCAGAAGAAGTTCTATAAATATTACTACTTTAAGGCTCCATATCGAATTCACTTTAATTTCGTAATTTTTCTTTATAACATAAACTTTAATTAAAGATTTCCTTGATAATTAAAGATTAAATTCTTTATTAAATGTTATAAAATTAAAACCTTTAATAGAATTAAAGTAAATTATCATATTAATAAATAACTATTTCAAAAGATCAAAAATTTTTTATGAAATTAATTCCCTAAAGCTTCATAGGAGTCAAAACAAATACTGCCTGTTTTATACTTTATTGCTTATACTATTTAGTCTGTATTATCGATAAGTATATAAATTAAAATTTCCCGTATATATTTCCAAGAGTTTCATACTATAATTTTAAATTCATTTATTTATTATTGCTATTTTTTTTCTAGTTATTATTTTATTTGTTTAAGAACTTTTTACTAACCAGAGTATTGTATGTGTACATATTTTCTTCAATGTTTTTTAATATTCATCAGGAGTTAAGTTATCTCATATTATTTAGTAAAAGAAAAATAATAAAAAGTTCGTGTTGTAACTTATTAGATTTAATTAACATTTGTCTCATAGATAGCAACAGATTCGTTTCAATAAATTTGTAAATAATTTTTACTTTTTTACTTTAAATTAATGTATATTTATGTTCCCCAATAATAATATTTCCTCTAATTTATCTAGTTTTTATAACAATACTTTAATATTATTCTAATATGATCATAGTTTCATTTTGTTGATTTGGTTAGATTTTAATTCTTTCATTAAGTGTAAAATAAGTACATGTCAATTTTATTTTGCAATGCTTTCACAAACATTTCACAATGTTTAGCAAATGTTTAAATTTGCATGCAAGATAAGCTCTTTTAATAATCTAAATCTATTTAAAATTCAATTATTTTAAATTTTTGTTTTAATTTATGTATACTTTACTTATTATTTGTTTATTTATTTATCAATGAATGTTATTATTTTTGTGCACTAAAGGTTCAAGCAAGCAGTATTCAGTTTACCTAGAATCTTTTTTTTTCTTGTCGAAATGCTATAACATCATCTTACTCCCTGGAGAAAAATAGTTTTTTTTTTTTTTTAAATTTTTGATCCATTACTTTTCTTTACATTACTATTAATATCTATATAAGCATTCAAATAAATTCGAAACGCTTTCACTTTGTCTCCTGTTCTTCTGATGAAAAGGCGACAGTTTTAATTTTTTCCGCTATTTTACTAGTATTAATTTCCATTTTACTTAAATATTTTTGTTACACTAATAATTATTAATATATTTTCCTATGTATTTTAAGTAATTTGTTTTGATTTTATTCATAATTTTTTTAATTAAAAAAATTTTTTTTACTATTCTAAATTTTTTATATATATTTTTTATTTTGTTACATTTCGAAAGGGACTTTTGTGATTAATTACTTAATTCAGTTATTTTTTTATTAAAATTAATACATACATATGTACTTATGTATGCGTATGTATATCAAAGTCAATATTTTACGTAAAAGTGTATCTCATGATTATTACATAAGTATCTCGCTTCGGTTTAAGTAAAGTCATATTCTGATTTGCATACATCAAATGTAGAAATCAAAATTATTTACATTGAATTCCTACTTTATTTTCTTCAAAAAAAAAATGTTGTTTCTATTTATTTTAATCAACATTTTTTACTCTTATAGTTTTAGGAGAACTAAATTATAGAATTTACTAATAATTACAGTTAAATGACTTAAATGTGTGTAATTATTTATTTCATTTACTCTTAAAATTTCTTTCTTTTGACTGAATGAATACCAGCTCAAAAATATTAAATGAATAGTCATTGAACAGGATGATATATTGACAGATTACTCAAGTACAAAAATATAGGAGAAAAGAGATCAATTTAACCATGTAAAAAGTCGTACCATAAAGTCCAAATAAATCCCTTAGACTTTTTGTTATTTTTAATTGCTTTGTCCCTTATAAGTTATTAAAATTTTATAACTCAATTCAATATTATATTAAAAATACAAAATTTTTGAAAATGAAACGGAGTTTCAAAATGCATTAAAAATTACGGTTAAGTTTTTAAAATTAATTATAAATAGGTAGAATTATAATTTTTATAATGTTCTTTTTTCATTCATGTTGAAATATATCACTTCATTAATTCTATATTTATGACTGATTTTATTAATCAACACTTATTTCTCTCTCCTCATATAGTGCGAATTTTCTTAGCTGCACTTGATTGATTCATTGTAATTGTTAACTCACATTAAACGCCCACACATAGACGACACCACAAAAGAGAACTAGCTGACATAAATGTAAAAAAAAATCGCCTACACTGCTTTTTTTCTCTTCCTGACGGAGTTATTATGTTTGTAACTGTAATCTACATATGATATTAAGCATTTGTCATCTCTCTTTTTTTCATCCGTGTGGCAAGAGTTAAAAATAGCTAAAGATGAAACTATTTATTTTTATGTCTTTTTAGATGATTATGATAGAAAGTTTCCTTTTATAACTTATTCATATTTTAATTTTAATTCATTTAACTAAATATTATAATTACTTATTTAAAATGATTTTCAAATAAAAAATTAGCTTAATTATTTTAACTAAAAATAAATAATTCATTTAAAAGCTAATATGAATTTGTGAACAATCTTTAAAAATTTTAAATGGACTTTCATATTTAAATAAAGTGATACAAAAAGTACCTAAAGCAAAAAACAAATCTTATAAAACAATAAAAAGAACTGTATTCCACTTTTATAAAATCTAAAATAGTATTCCTTAGAAAATTCCAGAATCGCAATTATAGAAAAATTTGTGAAGTTGGAAGGGTTTATTTTTATATCCACATTACCGTTAATAACCATAAATTGTTAGTTTATATTTGTTTAATATGGTAATTTTTTAAAGGATAATATTTTTTGCGTGTATATAAAAACTATTTCTTTTTAAATAGCATATTAAAAATATGCTTCGTTTATTAATAGACATTAGTGCCAAGTAGTGACACAATAAAATATAAATTTTCACACTCAAAGAGAAGAAATATTCAACTTCTTTGGTTTCTTCTCTCCAAAAGCTATTAAATGATAAGCTAATTATATGTGTCCTTTAATCATTCTATTGAAAGAGAATTTCTAAAATCTCAATATTTTCACAAATAAACACGCATTTAAAACCTTAACTTAGTTGTGTGGTGTATATATTTATATGTTGCCGCCATGAAAAATTGTTCGTCTGGCGATAAAGTGTACCAATTATGGTGGCAACCTCGTACGCCCTTGTTTCTCTCTGAAAATTTTTGATTTAGAATTGTAATTGTGGAGGTATAGTCTGCTCAGCGTCTAGCAATGGACCTCAATAAAATATTTGTTATTGTTATCGACGGATCTTTATTTAAGTCTTACCATTTAGGTCAGTCGAACGCTTGGTGAATTAGTGTTCTATAGATACAAAAAAATTTGAAATTCATATTGCTGAGTATCGTTAAAAGTTATTACTTTCATTTTGCATCATGTTTGACTTTAAGGTCTTGAATCGCTGACGAAGCATTTTGAAAGGTAAAATTGGAAGATTAGAGGCATATGTTCAAAGTGATAAATCCAAGAATGGTGATGCAGATACTTTTGAAGTAAACATTTAAAATGTTCAAGAACCAAAATATGATTTAATTGAATTGCATCTTCAGTACCACGCTATCTTTAAAGAAAAAGATGAGGCGAACAATGTAAAAATTTTTGATCAAATGGAAGAAGAAATCGAAGAATTGGAACTAAGTTTGTTAAAGTCCTCTTTAAAAGGTGAAGCAATGCATGTTGATTCATTTGCTAATGAAAGGAACTGTAGAAGTATAAAGGTAAAATTACTAGACATTCCCCTTCCAAAGTTTTCGGGACATTATGAAGACTGGTATAATTTTAAAACACATATTGAAACATTGATTTCTTCTAATGAGCATTTAGATGAAGCTCACAAACTATTTTACTTGCAATCGACCTTAACTGGAAATGCGCGACAAATTCAAACAATCGAAGATAGTTTTTCTTCCCTTTTTCAGGCGTTACAGGAGCGCTACGATGATAAAAGGCTTATAGTTAATTCAAATATTTCGGGATTGATAAATTTATAAAAAATTAACTATGAATCAGGAATCGTGAATTAAGATTTTTACTACACAAAGTGATTAAACACATTAGAGCTATCAAATCTTTAAATTTGGGATTAGACGATTTAAATGCTAATATTCTGATTTCAGTTTTTTAATGGACGATGACAATTTTTGGAAAACGTTCACGCATCTCAATTAAAGCCGAAAATGGGCAATAAAATGTAAAGTTTTTTCGTTGACTTTAGTGTAAATAAATCGCAGTGTTTAGTTTGTAACTCACCCACCACAAAATCACCCAATTTACAAATGCCCAGAAATTTTAAGGGCTAGTATGAAACAAGGATTTTTCTTAATTAAGAACTTCAATTTACGTTTAAGAGGCTATAGTTTAACATTTGTTAGCACTCGAGTAGCAGCCATACAAGAACTTACTGCGAAATGTCAGTGGCGACATGTATCCTCAAGGGAGAACCCAGCAGATGTGATATCCAGAGGCTTAGCTCCAGATGACATCATAAGTAAAGATCTGTGGTGGATTGGACCAGCATTTCTTCAGGAATCCACTCAATTACAAGAGACTAGTATTCCAGAATCTGTTGTCGACAACAATGATTACTAGCGGGACCTAGAACAACCCGAGAACATTAATTTAATTGTCGCATTAGAAAATTCAGTTTTAGGTCATATTCTTAAAGTTACCAATAACTGTGTTAAACTAATTAGAATTTTAAAGATTTTGTTTCAGATTTCTTCATAATATTTGAACAAGGGATGGCAAGCGTCATGGACCAATCTCTAGTGAAGAATTTCATTTCGCAGAAATGAATTTCACTTCCAGGGTTCAATTAGAATAATTTAGGGAGGAATATAAGGCCTTAAAGGGAAGTAAACACCTTCCAGGTAAAGATTCTTTGAACTCTTTAAACCCTTTCTGTGATACAAATGAATGTCAGCCCAGGTATATTAGTAGTAGTAAAGGAGCCTAATCTACCCAAGTGCATGTGGCTTTTTGGAAGAATAGTAGGAGTTTTTCGCGACCCTGACAATTGTGTCAGAGTGGTCAATGTACGTACTTTGCTCATGGGATTTTAAAAAGACATTACAAATTGTGCATACTTCCTGTAAATACTGATTAGAATTTATGTACTGTCATAAAATTGTAGTCTCTAGATTATTTGTTATCATATTATTTGTTGTATTGTTTAATTGCATTGATATAATTGTTCTTACCATTTAGTACTTTGAAACTGTGTGTTAATTTAGAATATTATTTGCTAAATCTATGTAATTATTATTGTGTCAGAATCTTGCTTTAGAGAATTGTGTAAATCATATTATTTGCAATTGTTTGATTGGTTGTTGAATGTTAACCATTCTACGGGAACCAGGATGTTGCCGCCTTGAAAAATTGTTCGTTAGGCGATAAAGCGCGCCAATTATGGCAACCTCCTACGCTCTTGTTTCTCTCTGAAAAAATTTGATTCAGAATTGTAAATGTATCGGTATAATCCGCTCAGCGTCTAGCAATGGAGCTCAATAAAATATTTGTTATGTTATTGATGGATCTTTAAGTCCTACTAATATATATAATTTAACTATTTTGTCCAGTTGCTCTGGAAAAATAAAAAGCAACTTATCTATGAGGCAAGATGATTTCATAAGAAATTGTTACGCAATAACTTCCTTAGAAGAACATATAACTTTCTTAGAAGAACATATTTTAACAGTTATACAATGGCTTTAAACTAAAATAAAATTTACATAAAACTTTTAAGAAAATTATTGTTTTATAACACTTTATTATTACACACTGTATCAGCCTATCATCATATATTTTTTATTTTTCTTATATCTTTTAATAGTTGATTGATTTTTAAGCTTTAAATCATAAACTATTGCTTTTATCAAATTACAGAAACAATTTTCAGAAAAATTTATTTATTTTATCGCTTTTCCGTGATTTTCTAATCTAGTAAGCAATTGTACATGAATTGAAAAAATTAATATTTTACAGGAAATAATCTTATACTCATATTTTTGTTGAGAAATGCGAATGGAAAATACAAATAGAAAAAGAAATTTATTATCTTTCATTGCTAGAGGAATCGCTCAACTGATGCTTATACCAAATTTGTCTAAATATGTTGATTGTTTAGATAAATATACAAAGGAATGTCTTATTTTCCCGTCATTTAAGTATGCAATAAACTGTAATATTTTTATATCCTAAATTGTTAAATACTTAAGAGCCATTTTGCAAAACTAATGTTTTTAAAAGCATTCGAACATTATGACTTGGTGCGAATTAGCTGAATATATCAGCATAGTATTCAGGCATATAAATAGGTACTAAAAATGTTTTCGAATAAGTTTACAAGTGCACAAGAATCCTGCTAAATGAGCGCTAGTTAAAAGTTATGAGAACTCTTGATTGAAAAGTAACATTTCATATAATTAATTAAACAATTTTTATTTGATACCAATTTTATAAGGCGAGATATAGGATATTACGAGAAATATCAAGATTAATTTTTTATCTAGATTATCTTATTAATTCTATATCAAGTTTAATTTTTTATCGCATGTTGTGATGTAGTGTAAATTTAACCGAATGACAATCATACACAAAAACTTTTATTATACAGCTATATACAATACATAAATATATACAAGAAATGACATTACCAAAGCTTGTACATTAAACAGAACAAAATCCTGAAAATCAGACATCATTCTCGCTGCTCCATGCGCATACCTTTTTTTTAGTCCGACGTGCAAAAGTGGGATACGAAATCATATTAAAGGTTTTCCGGGCATTTACAAGACACTTTGGTAAAAAGCCAGATTTTACCGGTAAAAGCTACGATTTAATAGGTTTCACGCTTTTACTATAACATGTATACCAATATGACTATTTTGAAATTCCCACCAGTGACTAAAGCATAAATGGCTTATCTTAAAGCAATGTATTTTGAAAATTCATCTGTTTTGGAAGCAATCATCAGTATTGGAGGATCTGAGTTAAATTTGAATAGCAGTTCCACCTTGGGTCATGCATGAATAATCATGAACAATTATCATCAAAACTTTTCGCAGCTGTTGTAGATATTTTGCTGAACCTTCTGGACACTGAAATAATGGTTTGAATTTTTTATTATAATGTATTTTTGTTATAGTGCTGTTATATACAGCATTTTTATTTGGAAACATATTTAAAATTTTATGTCTCGAGTGATTCATTTTTAACTGAATTATCGCTACTTTTAAAATTTTCCATCAATCTTAGGAAATAATTGTATACACAAACATATTTTCTTAACTTTATTGTGAAAACACGCGAACAGAATTTGATAGAATTTTTCGATAAGAAATTTGCATATCGTATTAATAGATTTTGCGCAGTTATTAAAATTTGTTTTCGCTTTGAAACTGCTCTTCAATGAAATATTACCTAATTTTAAATTTTTCTACAATTAAAAATTTAATGCTAACTATCGTAATCTCAGTTTAGTGATCTAACTTGTGCAAAAAATATCCGTTGAGCGCCAAGCAAACTAACTCATTTCGCAATTAAGAGAATCTTTTGTTTCATGGATTAATCCTAAAGTTATTTTTTATGTGATTAATATAAAATATCAGTCTATCTTAGAAAATTCTCCAATATATCTGTTTTAAAAAACTGATAAATATCAAAAACTGTCGTAAACATCTTTAGAGTTATGTTACTCTAAAAATTAGTGTGTGATGCACACATAATCGAAGGTTTGATTTATGAAAATATAATTACCTTGATTATTGATATCTATTATTATTTTTATTTCCAATGGCCAGGCAAAATTCAAAGAACTAATGGTTTCAAAAAAGTGAACTACAGAAAATAGACCAAAGTCGTTTGCCTAAGAAGTGATCTTGCTTCCAAGAGCTCCACAAAGATGCAGATGGTCCCTGTCCCTCACTTCTCCAGAGCCGCAGAGTGGGCAAGTAGGAACAGTAAGAATGCCTAAGCGCTTCAAATGAGAGGCTAAACAATCGTGTCCTGTTGTTAGACGTCTTGGTGAATCAGAAATAAGATAAGGACCTAAATTACTTTAAAGCTTACGAGTCTGTAGACATTGGAAGCAAATAGATGCTTTAGAAACAGTTCAATCTTCCAATACGAGAGAGGTGTGGAAAGATGTTTTAGAAGGCCGACACCTTTCTTTGCAAATATATCTGCTTGTTTGAAATTATTATAAGGAAGATTATTGAGAATAAGTAGTAAAATCTAAAATTTCATATTCATTCTATACTTTTTTAAATACCCAAAAGAAGATTTTATTGAATGCTTTCTTTTTTTTATGAAATAATAAACAAATACAAAGGCTTGAAAAGTATTTCTAAAATTTCTGGTACTCTTAGTTTTTTTTAAATGAAGAAAGAAATTTCAGGCCTCGTGTAAAATCAAATTAATGCTAACAGATAAGTGAAATGCATATATTAACACAAGTGAAATGAAATTCTTAAATTCATCTCACTTTAATAACATAAAGTTAAAATAAAAAATAAAAATAAATAAACACACACACAGAAGCTTATGCCTTATAGTTTTTTTATATATATTTATTTTTTAAAATAAATTTTACATTTAAGCTTTATTATAAAAATAGCTGTAATTTTCAATAAATTCTACATGTTATTAAATATATTTCATCATTCTTATAGGAGTTGAAAAAATGATAAATTAAAAAATAAAAATATTAACGATATATAAAGTTTATAAAGTTGGTGCAAGTTAAAAAAAATGTAACGAAAACTATAGACTGATAACAAGGAGAAAAATCAAGTATTTCGTTGTTATTTATAATGAAGGTTGCAAAGAAAACAAGGAAAGTTGCTCCTTTTAGATTCAATGTAGTCTCAGATAATACTCAAGAAATTCGATGCTCTACTAAATACTGATTAAAAAGGAGCCGGCACTGAACTTTTTTACGTTTTACGAAGTTAAAAATAGAGGATAGTAAATAGAGGATAATGTACAATTGAATGTTTGGCTTACGAAAATGGTAGTCATCTTGATTGTCGATATTCCTAGACAAAGATAAACTTTTTGAATTAATATTAAATCCCACATATTGGAATTTTTCTTTTATTCTCCATTTATCATTTTACCATCTCGGGGGAGAAAATGCGCATGAAATTTTTTATGTATTTGTATTCATGCAAATTTTTTGGTAAAATTAAAAATTATATTTTGGACTTTGGTTGGTATAGTTAGTGCGATATATTTTTGTGTGCCTATAAAAAATCCTTAGAATATTTTACATTTTTTTATTTATTTTTTATTTTTTTCATGGTGTTACATGATGCATATATAGAGATATTAATAGAATAAAATTTGCTGTGTTGAATATTTTTAAAAGTTTTTAGCATTACTTTTGTTTTGAACATAAAGAGACGCACTTTAAAAATATTTCCTTTCGAAAATTATATTCAATGTTTTCATTTAAGTGACAGCATTCTTATAGGCTGAAACATGAAACAAAAATTTTGAATTATAACAGTAACAATTTTGTTTCTTTTTTTTTTCAAAATTACGTTTTATATCCTTATTTTATTTTATTATTTTTTTTCAAAATTTTGGTTCATTATTATAATGTGCCAAAACAAAATTTTTGCCCTTATGTTAACATTCTTGTTCTAAAAATTCTTAAATAGATTGTTAGTTTTTATAAACAGGAATAAAAGTTTTGCAAATTTGAAGTATTGATACTATGGAAAACCTCTTAAAATTATTGTGTGGTATTATATAGCCTGTAATAATTACTTAATTCACATACACTATACTCATCTGAAATTAAGGATGTTCCAGATCATATGCCATTTAAAATAAATAAATAAATATAAAACTCTTTTTAATCTCATGTATATGTTTAAGTAAAAATGTCTTCTAATTTGTCCAAATATCCTTTGAGAACATTGGAAGAAGAAACGTTATTTCGGTCCTCGTGTAAATACATTAATATTATCTGCTGAGTATCATGTATTTAGTAATACAAGTGAATTAAGATTCCTTAAAAATGTTGTTTTTATAGAATAAATTTTGAAAAAGAAGCTTCTTTGTTAGGTTTATTTGAGTATTTATTTCTCAGAGCCTTACTCAAAAGATTTTCCTATTCTTCCAGTACTGATTTCCATTTCTTTACTTTTAAGATATCAAAGTCCTCTTCCACACAGTATTTCCGTCTCTTTTCGGGCCTTCCTCTTGGTTTTTTTATTGAAGGGTACTCCATTAAAATCTCTTAATGCTGTACGTTCTGTGCACATTCTTACGACATGCCCTGCACATTTGATTCTGTTTAGTTTTATGGACTTGATAATATCATCACTATTTAATATCTTATATAATTCAAAATTATATTTTTTTCTCCAAGTGTTATTATCGAGAATAGCACCAAAGAAGGTTCGCAGGACCTTCCTTTCTTCGCCAGGATTTTTCCTCCCCCCTCTCTCCCTCTCGCTGTCTTTTTTCCGTTAAGATCCATGTCTGTTGTTGTTGTTGTCGTATGACAAGTGCAAAAAGAAAAAAAAAAAGATCATAAAGGGGTTTGCCTTTACCTCGGGAGGCTGGACTTCTGCCTGTTGGACCGCGAATTTTATTTCCCTTCTACCACCCACTGGAAGACCAGTGGAGGGGTTCCCTAACCGTTACCTTGGGGCGCGCTCTCTTGGGGTACCCCTTCCTTGTCTTTGAGGCACAAGTCAAAACTGAATTCATGAATACTTTATACTATTTGTTCTTCGGAAAAATTAATTTGTAATATTTGCTATTAAAAAAAAGTCAATATTTTAACAAATTCTTGAGAAAATTTCCTCACCCTCCAGATTAATGTCAAAATTGAGAGAGTGAATCCTCTGGTTGTGCCATCTATCTGAGGAGTTTAGAACAAAGCTGTACATTCACTTTCGTGGTTAAATAAAAGACGCGCCCTACTGACTTAAATTCGCATAACCAAACGGCATAGCAATCTTGGCTTGTCCAAGTGTCATGAGTAACAACAACACATTGTATTTACAGATGTATGTTATCTTTTTCATGTTCAATAGTCTTTTAATGTGCTATTGGTAACAAAAACAATTTTACATTGTATTTTAGTGAACCGATTTTATGAGTAAATTATATGAGTTATGCTTTTATAAGTTGAAATATTTTAATCCTGTGTATATAAATTACTGTGAGAATAAATTACTATGATTAAGAAGCTGACACACTAGAAAAATGTAGGTTTACCAGGAAAGTTTATACATGGTTCTCCTCCAGCGATGAGGTTTTCCTCGAATGCTACTTGGATATTATTTATTTATTTATTTTTTAATAAAATGTAAATCTCCTCGATTTTCCCTCAACTTTTAAATATATATTTTAATCAAATTTGAAATAATTCCCTTATAATGCAATTTACGAGAATTATTTAAAAATTTATAGCTCTTACATAATTAAATTTTATTATCATTAAAACAAAATGTGAAACATTGTTTATTCGCTTACAGACCGCCATTTTTTCACATTAATAAAAATGTTTAGCAAAAGAAATATTTTGCAAAGTATTTTTATTCAAGTGAAAAAAATTTTAACTGAAAATTTAAATAATTAAGCATTAAAATATAATATAATTATGCAACCACGTGAATTTTCTTGAAATAGTAGCAGAAACGAAGTTAGGAATATAATTCATGTATCACAAATAATAAATCCCTTTCTGTATAATTCACCAAAGAGGAATAAGAGACTGGTTTTTCGTAAGCAAAGTTACTTTCAGTAATTTTTAAAAAGAATTTTGGATACAAAAAATCAAACAAATGAACGTGTATTTATATGATAGGTAGCAAAGACCCGACAATACTTTGAATTTCCTGTTTTGTAGATAGTGATCATGTATTATGTAGCATTGAAATGTTTGTGATTTGTGAATCTGTAAAACTGAAAAAAACTATTGAATTGAATTCTTCTTTTTTCAAATGTAAAACTTTGAAAAAAGAAGAATTCAATTCTATTTCGTAAATTACTAGATTTAAAATGTTTATTGAATCTGTGAATAAAAACTCACACATTCGATATCTTAGAATTAAATTTCCATTCGTCTCAAATTTTAAAAATTCAAATTTAATGATAAAAAAGTTTTTAGTTATTCGTAGATAAAAGTTTTAATTGTAGTAAAATTATATAAACAAATTAACAATAATTTTTTTAAATGCAAAACTCTTTATTCAAAACTTATGGTGAAATAATTCTAAATTTTGGATATCATTATAAAAAGTATGTGTGAACAAACAATTCTTATTTTTATAACGTTATTGAAATGAATGCTGTAAGAAGGCATTCTTAGAAAAACGACTTGTTATGAATCAGTTCAAATTTTTACATCAAAACGCCAAAAAAGCTTTTGAAAATTCCAATAAGATTTTTCTCTATTAGAAAAAAAATAAAACTTAACTAAAGCTCACAAAAAATATTCTTTTTGATAGAAATTATAAATGACAGGAGATTTTAATTTATAAAATATTTTAAGGTGTAAATAACTAAATGCTGTATATTTGCTTGAAATATTCAAAATAATTAAACACTTTTTGTAAATCTGATAAAGTTTTGAAACGAAATATATTTGATTTCACAATAAATTTGAAAACATTTAATCACTTTATGAATAGATATTCTGGTGTTAAAGAGAAAAAGCTTGATGTGAATAAACTAATTCCGACTAAAAGATGAAAGGGTATGTCATGCAAAAAAAATTTTACTTATGAGAAGCCTGTATTTTAACAAAGAAATCAAAGTTTCAAAATAGTAAGTAAATTTTGGAATAAATACGAGTATTTTTCAAAATCAATCGAATCGAACTAATATACTTTAAAAGCAGATCTAACTTCGCAGTAATATATGAAATAAAGTTTGAAAAAAATATGTGTCCAGAAGTACATTGTCTTAATATTGTAGCCATTTATTATGCAATTGAAGTAAATAACTAAATAAAAATGTAGTTTCTTTTTAGTTCCTATTAAACACCAACACATTGTAAATTCTCTCAGTAGCAATGAGTTTACTTTCAAACTCAACAATGTATGACGCTGTTGTGCCGAGGTAGCGTGGCCGAGTGGTCTAAGGCGCTGGTTTTAGGCACCAGTCTCTCTGAGACGTGGGTTCGAATCCCACCGCTGCCAGATGGTTGAAATTTTTGCAAATGCTATGATTTTAGAGTTATTTCTAACAAAAATTTTAATTGTGAATGTAATATTTTAATTTTAACTGTCCCCTCTTGAAAAATGTTCAGACGTATAAACTGAGAATTTTTACTTATTATATTTTCTAACTTTAATGCAAATCACATTACTGTTTTGAATTTTTTATTTATTTATATAATTGAATGCAGAATCAATATATAGATTTATCATGGAAAATTATTGTTTGATAAAAAATTTTATTTGTTTTTATATTCTGAATCATTTAAGGAATATAAAATTTTACAGCATGTTTTTATCTGATATTCATTTTCAATGGTGAATTTAAAGAATAATAAGGAAAATAATATCATTCCGGAAATATTTAGATTAGGAATGCATATATTATATTATATATATATTGCAAAATATATCATATTATTCTAGTCATTTTATTAGCTACAGGAAACATTTACTTAAAAATGTTCTGAAATCCATAAGTTACGTAAATAAAAATAAATAAATATTATATTACAGCTTATCGTGTTTATTTTTATTTACGTATTTTTTTAGTTACATCTTTTTAGAAAAATATTCGTGGAACTCCTTGCATTATATTATTTACTGCACCAAAAATAATAATAATAAAAATATGGAATTTTCGATAGCATTAGGAACACTTTTATTTTTTAAACAAATTTATATTCGACTTAAAACTATCATATTTGCAGTAACCTTATTTTTTATTGTTTATTAGATTGTTTTTATGATTAATTGCTTATATAGTTTGCTTATTAGGTATAAATGTATTATTATTTGATTATAATTCAGAAACTATTCATTTATCACATGCAAAATATTTAATGTTTTTTAATGATTTCTCTTCAAATCATATTCAAACAAATTTAATTGTTAATACTAATATAATAATGAAATGAATTAAATGTATAAAATTAGAATATATATAGTTGATATATTTGGATCTTGGCAATGATTTTATTTATTAGCACGAAATATTTAATTTATTTCTTCATTACAAACAAAACACAACCCCTCCTTAAAGTTCTCAGCGCTTCTCTTTCAGTCAAACAGAAATACTATACTTTTCGAATTAAAGTAAATGAATGAATTGAATGTGAAGAATTTTTTTTATTTTACTTTACAATCAAGTCCTTCCTAATTACGTCACACTCTTGTCTACCATCAAAGCAAGCTGTCATCATCAGGAAACGTTTCATTACTTTTTAACCCAAGGATGCAACGAATAAACATTTCCATCGACTCATAAATTTTTTTCCACTTTACTCGGAATAAATGAGTGTTTTCTTATAGTTTTATTTGTGGAATGAAATGAATTTCGTGCAGAAAATATATTTGAAGGAAAGAAATTTGGTTTTTAAGTAAAAATATACTAATACTGCACTGCATAAAATCTCTGTAATTAATTACTTTTATATTTTTATTGTTATTTAATATAAATTTAAGATAACTAAATTGATATACTTTTATACCAAATTTTTATACTTTTCACTTTCAACTGTGTTAATAAAGATATAATTGAAAAATTTTTATTATTCTTATTTTTCTAATTTATTCTGAGCATTTCAAACTATTCTAAATACGTAGCAAACTATTTTGATTTACTAAAAATTTAAGCTATTACAAAAAAAAAAAAAAAACTATTTTAATCTTTAAAATATTTATACAGTACAATATATGCATTATATAACAAATTCTTTTTAAAAAATTTAAATTTCGAATGCTCAGTAAATTAAAGATTTTAATGCATAATAATTTTCATTTTGTATTCTTATATTGTTAAGAGAATTTCTTATCTGTTAGTTACCTCTCTGTCTGAAAAATCCGTAATATTTCCATAAAATAATAGGAACCTAATTATTAATAACATAACTATCACTGAATTAAAACAATTGCTACATTCTTTTTCTAGAAATCAATAATTACAATGATTGCAATGTATCTAAAAAATTTAACAAGATGTATATTAAAGAAATGTGCGTTTCGAATGATTTCGAGGAAAGCTGTTATACATACATATTAAGGAAGATGAAAAGAAAATATTGTTGACGCTTTGCTCTATTTTTACACTTAGAAAATAAAGATCCCGATCTTAAGTGGGTTTCGAAAATTTGTCTCATCAAGTCGCCTCTATCAGATTGATAGATCTGATTAATATTATTCTATGAAATCACTCGCAGAAAGATGCTAAAATGAGAACATGTTAAACTAATGGCTCTAGAAAAATGTTTTTAAAATTATGTATTTTGATTATTTTTTTGAAAACTCTATCATGTTATGCAAATGGTCTTCGTATAGGTAAGATATTTGATAAAATTTTTCTATATCGTACCAACAATATAGGTTTTATTATGTAGTTATGAGATAAATATTTAAGTATTATGTTACATAACTCTAGCATAAAAGGATAATTAATCTTCAGACTTCGCTAAATATTTGCAATTCTTTTAACAAATACGAACATATTCTATTTTAAAGATTTCTAATTGTTACGATTCAATACCTATAAAAAATATGATGTAAACCAATTTTATATTATCGATATCTTTCTAATTAAGAAGTCTTAAATAAGCTTTTCTATATCATAGTTTCTTTTTAAATAAACAGACATAAAAATACACTTTGTAAAAATAAGTAGCAAGAATTTTCGTTTGAATTCACATTTACATATGGTGGAATTAATGTTAACCACTAAATTCAACATAATAATAAACCACAAATTTGAATATAGTTTCCGGTTTCAAATTGTTCATTATTTCAAACCTTAGTTTATATCATTTCAAAACATTCAATTTCACTTTTAAACAACGCATTGAAAGTACTTTTTACAATTTAAGAGATTACAAATTTCTTAACTGTTTTGTACAACTTTTAATATACTGCTTTTTAGTTTTTAATCATTTTAATAGAGAGAAAAAATTAACAAACTTAAATAAAATCTAATCACAAATTCTTTTAAAGGATTTTAGAAAAATTAACTATTAAATATTGATTATTTTTATAAAATTTAAATTATTTATGTTTGCTAAAAGCTACTCAATATATATAAAAAGACACATATTGATAAATTTTTTTGTTGGAACTTATTCAGTAATTCAATAATTTTCCTTCATTATTAAAAAAAATTTTATATTTTTATAAACATTGAAAAAGAGTTTAGTCGTAGCTTTAGTTAACAGAGGGCGCCACAAACAAATTGATATCCTTTTCTTCTGTTGTTTCAAATTGAAATAGCTTTAAAAAATATATTTCCTGATGTTTATATGTTACTGATATGAAAATTTTTAAAGAGAATAGGTATATTTCAAGTTAAGTAAAGCAACATTAAAAAATTATATTAATTTCTGGAGAGTCAGAACTATTGTTTAAAAATTCACATGAAATGCAGGAAGAGAGCTAGAGAGAGAGAGATTAACCGAAGCTAGAGAGAGATTGAAAAAACATAATATTATAATTGGAAAATTTTTTATGTAACTAAAAAATTATTAATATAATTCGACATTTTCATATATTCTGAAATCATACCTTTTCCAGCATTTCTTGATTACATGGACATTTTTAAATATAGTGTATTAATAAGAAAGGAAAACTCTGTTTCTAAAATTTTATCCATTAATAATTACGCGTTATTAATAAGGAAACCTGTTTCTAACAAAATAAATGTTTTCCGTGGTTCTGTTAATTTTAAGAATTATAAACTTTGGACGGTCTGAAAATAAATGCTTAGTTAAATATTTCAGATTAATTACTTTTTGATTGTTTTTTCAATTAAATTAATGCTTAATAAGTAGTTTATTTGCAGATAAAATATTCTGAAATATATAGTTTCGTAATATATACCGCACTAAATTCTGTTAATTTTACCCATACAAATGAGGCAGAAATTTAATAAAAAATGAAATCAGAGTATGCGTTCTAGTGTATGTTCAGTAAGAATTTGAGACTACATTGAATTTTTGTTAATCAAAATTTGTTAGTATTCTTAGAAAAATATTGAAGATTTATTTTTAATGATTAAATTCAAACTAAGAAATGTTTTGTTCATTTTAAATTAAGTAACCTTATTATTAACTATCAGTGTTAGGTGTTGCAATATAGAACTTCATCTAGCACCATTTCTATTAGTTTTGTCTCACAAACTCTTAAAAAAATAATTGAATTATGCTATTGTACTTTAAGAAAAATATTTGTCATTAAATTATTAACAAGTAAAATATGCATACACAAAGGAGATAAAATAACTAAATTTTGCATTAATACAATTACAAAATACATCAGACTCCTTTTGCCAATATCTATGTTTATTTTCCATTTTATTAATAAAATGGTATTTTACTGTAATGGAAATAGTAATTAAATATGTGAGCTTTATTTAGAAATGTTTGAGTATATTCTCAAATTACTATTTGGACTAACGAGTAAAAGAAATGATAGAATATGTCAACTATATTTAAACATCTGTACCTTGAATCGGCTGTTCTACATTTTATATTAACTAATTTTGACATGATTTCGCATTTGGCTGACCGCTTAACCGTGACATATGCTTTGTATTACCAAGGCCCTCTGTCAAGGAAACAGATAAGGGCACAGTAGGCCTTGACCCCATGCGGGCTATCGTGTCACTAAGTTTAATGCTGCTAATTCTGATTAATAGATAATTATATATGAATTTCTTTTAAAACTGTATGAAATTAATAAACGACCAAACGTAAATTTCTCTAGAACAAAGCTCTACATTCTATGACCATTAAATATCTCATATAAGTTGCGTCTTAAATGAATTTCGACTTATTTCATCACAACTTTAACCGATGGCATTATCAATAGCTAAATATGTTCAGAAATGATTATAAGTATCTCTTTTAAGTGAAAAGTGGATTTCACAATATGTTACCGCTAAAATCTTATATGAGAAACTCGTTAATTCACAAATGGTAAACTTTAATTTTGCTCTGATTTGAATAAAATAAAAGAAAGGTCTGAAGAATTTTCCATCGTTTATTTTTTACAAATTTATAACTATTAATCCAACTTAAGAATTAATTTGTAGTATTTTTAAGACAATTTGTATTTACCATAATATTTATCTATTCATTCTAGTTAAATATATGTAAAATGTATAGTGTAACTCTCGCCTCTTATTGCTTGAATAAAATACAAACTTATATAATTCAGGTGAGAATATTTTTTACTTACTATATTTTCCTTTCACGTTTTTTTCAAACTGACTGAAGCCATTTTTAGGTATTATTCGAAAAGAAAATGAAGAATCAATAGAAAAACTTATGCAAAATGTCTTAAAGCAGGAACTGCTGTCTGGCAGGATATTTGTAGAATTCGAAACAGTAACAGAAGTCGTCTCTGAAAATGATGCCTGGTATTACCATCGTGCTGGTGAGAAATTTTATGAAGTATTTTTAAAAACTTTAAGCAGAATATGAAAAATTGATATTGGTTATTGAATATACATACATACATATATATATATATATATATATATATATATATATATATATATATATATATATATATATATATATATATATATATATATATATATATATATATATATATATATATAATATGTATGTATGTATTTCACCTATTGTGCTTATTACAGATAAAAAGAAATTTTAAAAATGATCAAGGTATTAAAATTTATTTCCTAAAATTACCTTTTCTATAAATTCTTAATAGTTTGCAGATTGCTTGAAAAAGGAGTTCAAGTTATCGTTACTTCAACTTCTGATTCTAGTTTTCCCCTTTTGGCATCTTATTCAAATGAATATAAGATCCCTTTCGTCAGCCCAGAATTACCAGATTCTCCGGAGGATCCAACTGCCCCAGACTTGATCGCCAAATATGGCTTTGGAATCCGTCCCAGCGTCACGAGACCTGTCCTTGATCTAATCCGCTACTATGGCTGGCAGAACATAGTCTATATTTATGATGAAGATTATGGTAACTAATTTTGAACCATTAATTAAAAATATGCTTTACATTTATGCTTTAAGTTTGCTTATAATATTAAATGATCTCGTCATTGCATATCATGTGATGTTGTTTCTTATCCTATCTGCTTAGCCAATAAGCTAAACTAGATCTATGTGACCATCAACTAACAAAAAGTCCAAAACAAGAAGAGGACTTCGAAACCAGTCCTCTTTTTCAAGTTGTAAGCAGAAAAGTAGATGACCAGGTTTTAAATGCATGATCTTGCATTTTCTACACATGGGGATGATTCGATTCAATTCTATTCTAAGACATTTTAGATTTACACTTATGAGTCTTGATAATATTATCTACTGCACACGACTACCCTTAAAAGTGACAGAACCTCCTGGTTGCCTACCACCATACCAGTCATGAGATGAGGGAGAACACCAAGATAAAATAATCGTATATTTGACTTTCAAGTATATTTTCCAAAAAGTCATACTATTAGATGTTAGATGTAGAATAATGATTAAGTTCTGTTTTTCTTTGAAGTAAAATGCGTGCTATTTTTCTTCCAATTACGTTTAAATTTATCAGGTACTTTTCTGTTACTGACTGTTAACTGAATATAAATTTTAAGAATAACAGAACAAAGTGATTAAAAAGTTCACTACAAAAGTAAAATTCCAGTAAAAAAATCTGTAGGACGTAATAGTTATAGTTTTATTAATATGATAGTGTTGTAATATTAAAAAAAATTTGCAACATTTTAACTAGAGCTCTTCTTTTACTCGTGCTAAATTTTAACTTGAAACTTGTGCTTTTATTATAGTATGACTTATATCTTTTAATGTGGGTATTAGCTAATACTAATATCTTTTATTATTTGCTTTCGCCATTCCTTAGGTTTAACTATCAGAAGAGAGATAGTCTTAATCATTATATTTCTTTCAATTAGATGTAAAAAATTTCCCCCAATTTTTCTGTAGAATTATCCTCAAACCGTCTATAATGATTCATTATGACATTAGTTTGATATTAAGGTATACATTACGTTTACTACTCGTATTTTCCTACTAAAAGATATCCTCGTATTGCAGTTGTTATTACTTAAAATACATTCTTACAGAGGAGTGATGTGTTTAAATTTTAATAAATTTAAGGATTACTTTTATTGACTTTTGTATTCAAAGTGTATGAATCATAACATTCAAATTTGTAACCACAAATTTTCCATATTTTCTTGCTTTCTTTGATGTAGAACATTGTGACCTGATTAGTCTGATTGTTTATCTCTCATCAAATGAAAATTTCTGGTAATCGATTGTTCAATAACTGGAAAACCCTATTCTCTTAAGTCAGTATGGTACATGAATTAGGCCATGGTATTGATATGCTATAGGATTCTATGCCTCGATTTACTTAATAATTCACAAGTCACTTCATACTAAAATGTATGCATCTAATGTATAAATATTATTCTTTCAGCTTACATGTATTCTTAGTGAAGCAATTCAATGACCAGAAGTGTAAAAAGATGTTTTTAAAGCAAAGTATTTTTTGCTGTTAACTTGTTGTACACTTGAAATTTCTGAAACCCTGACTATTGCTCAATCGGAGATCATAGCTATTGGAGCAGCTCCTAATTATGTCCTGACAATTGACAAAAATAGCGTTCGGATTTTGACTGACAGCAAGAGTGCTATTCAATATTTTAAAAACTTGCCAAAAATATTTGATATCCCAGACTAGGTTATTTTGCAGTTTCTATGTGAGATTGGGCTGAAAACATGCATATGCCTTCAGTAGATTCCATCGCATATTGGGTTATATGATAGTTAGATAGCGGATATACTTGCTAAGAATGGTTGTGATCTTCCAAAAACAATTTAAATACGCTTACTCCCTCGGAAATCCACTTCTTTAACAGACACCCATTGCTCTCTGTATGGCGTCTTCCATCGATTCACCACCATTGATATGCTGCTTTCAGTCCTGGTCTGACCCTGTCAAGCAATGGCTCCCGGCTTCTTCAATCTATCACGGCAAGATTTAGAAGTGGCCACCTAAAATGTTTGAGGTTCTTGAATGGGTAGACGATTTTCTCTCCTGATTCCCTCTCTGCCAGTCCTGCTTACCTTCTTGATTGTCTTGGCGCCTCCTGAAGACAGTTGTGGGATCAGCAGGATATGATCTATGGGAATCTGGCGCGTTATGATCCTTTGGAGCTAGTGTAGGTATTCCTACCAGAGGGATAGGTAACAACAACACACTTGAAAGTTTTAAAACATTAATTATGAAATTAATTATTCTATAGCACTTTCCCAAAATAATATAGGTATAAAAATGCATTTTTATAAAAAGTAATTTACGTAATACATTTGATAATGAGACATTTATCTAATTTAATTTTATCAATTTTAGGACCGGAGAAGCTTCAGATCATGTTCAGAGTTGCATATACAGTTCTGAATCTCCGCTTGATAGGTTTCCGAAGGGCAAGATCGGCGGAAGACATCGTCAATTACCTGCGGAAACTGAACGGCTCCTGGAAACAAAGCGTCATTCCCGTCATTCTGGATACGAACTCAGATTTAGCTACGGAGATACTCTTGCGACTGGTGCACGATGTCGGCGTTAGAAAAGACAACTATAACTTCTTATTGATGCATCCAGTAAGTTGATCTTTTTATTTATAGAACAGTAACTCATTAAATTTAAAAAATATATTTAATTTTAGAGAGAGATTTTTAAAATAAAATGAAATTCAATTTTTATCTTTTTCTTAAAGGGGTCAATTATAATTTCTATATGAACTCCATTATTATGAAAAAAAACTGGTGTTTTTGATACATAATGGTGAAGAATTCACAATACATAGTTTTTTTAAGATATCAAGATGATTTAATAAATCTCTAATATGACAGGTTATTTATTAGGCTATAACCATGATCAAGTTCCAGCAATGTTGGTTTCGTCTATGTTTCACTTAATACTATTATCCGATTGACGTGTCATAGTTAGATGTGATAGTCATATCATTTTAGCGTGTCATTTACAGTAATATTATGAAAAAAACGAAGTATTATTGTTGTGTTCATGTACTGTGCTAGTCTGAATTATGCTGTAAACTCAGGTCATCTAGAATTCCTGATCATTTTACACAGCATTTTAAAAAAGTATTTTCCCCATAGAACCTCTATATACTTTTCGCTATAATATACAGCATACAATATACACTACTGGCCATTAAAATTGCTACACCAGGAAAGCGGCACACTACACACGTGAAATTATCATGACAGGTAGAACTTGCTGTGATATGCTAATGATTAGATTTTCAGCGCATTCATACAAGACAGTAGCGACTTCTACAATGTGTATAAAACCAGAGATTTGACAGCAGTTTTCTGATACCCAATTTCTGTTTCAACGGTGTTTTCGGCAAAGAAAGTTGTTGTAATGCCTCGTGTAAGAAGAAGAAATGCCTATCAGCACGTGTTTGACTTTGATCGAGGAAGGATTATAGCCTACCGGGATTGCGGTTTATCGTACCGCAATATTGCTGCTCGCGTCGGTCGAGACCCCATGACTGTTAGCAGAATATGGAATCGATGGGTTCAGGACAATCATATGGAACGTCATGCAGGATCTCAGCGACTACCCTCACTAACAGCAGAGAAGACAGATATCTTATCCGCATGGTAACAAGGGATCGTATAGCTACATCACGAACCCTGAGTCGAGAAATGGAGTCATTTGCAAGGCAACAAGTTTCTGCTCGAACAGTTCGACGACGTTTGCAGCAGCATGGATTGTCTGCACGGCGACCATGGCTTCGGCTACCATTGACGCTGCGTCACAGACAGGAGCGCATTCAATGGTGTGATCAGCGACGAACCTGGACGCGGGAATGGCATCACGTCATCTTTACAAATGAATCTCGGTTCTGTATACAGGACCATGATGGCCGCATCCGTGTTTGGAGGCATCGTGGAGAACGCGCATTGCCAGCTTTTATTGGACATCGCCATACTGGCCCATCTGCTGGAGTGATGGTATGGGGTGCCATTGGATACACGTCTCGATCACCTCTTGTTCGCATTGCCGGCACTTTGAACAGCAACCGTTACATTTCCGATGTGTTAAGTCCCGTGGCTCTGCCCTAACTTCGAGGCCTTCCTAATGCTTTGTTTCAACAGGATAATGCACGATCGCATGTTGCCCGTACTGTTCTGAACTTCCTTGATACAGAACAGGTTCGACTGTTACCCTGCCAGCACGTTCTCCTGATCTGTCACCAATTGAGAACGTGTGGTCAATGGTTGCCGAGCGATTGGCACGCCATCACTCACTATCCACTACTGTCGATGAACTGTGGCATAATGTTGAAGCTGCATGGACTGAGATCCCCGTACATGCCATACAATCTCTGTTTGACTCCATGCCTAGGCGGATAAATGCTGTTATTGCAGCCAGAGGTGGCTGCTCTGGATACTGATTTCTCAAGATCTATACATCCTAATTTCCTGTAAATCTAATCACTTGTTCTTTTCACTATAATGTATGTGTCCAATAAATATCGTTCTGTTATTTGTATTCCTTCTTGGTGTAGCAATTTTAATGGCCAGTAGTGTATTTAGAATTTGTGTCAATAAGTTTAAATACTGAGCAATTAGTCCTTGTAGTAAACTTTAATATACTGTTTTTTTTTCGCCATAGTGTAAAATGCTCAAGAAGATTCAGTGCATTGAATACGTACTTATCCTTAAAACTTCCTCTTTTAGTAAATGTTTACTGAATTTCCTGAAATTTTTCTGCATTGTATGAGAAATGGCAAAGCTAGAAACCTTTAAAAATGTTCTCATTTTTCTTCAAATAATAAATAAAAATGAAGTCTGTACCCTCAGTATTTTAAATCTTTAAATAGAAATAAATTTATCAAACGATAAATTCCAAAATAAATACAGAACAAACACTTATATATGTTACGAATTTTTAATAAATATTTCAAATTAAAAAGTCAATGTAAAAATTGAAAATAAAAATGGAAACAGGTGATTATATTTTGTGATCATAAAATATAAATCATAAATCATTTGCATCATTTATGTCGCAGTCTTTCTATGGAATGGGGAGAGTTGATATTTTTTTCCTAAGCAAAAGAAGTCTACATAAAATTGAGATGAGACAATAATTTGTCTTGTATTGCTACTATTATATGTTACCATATTATTGACCATTTCCGTATTATATTTTTTATAGGATAAAATGAATGAAAATTTCACTCTAAATCATGCTAAATTCTCCATATTATTTGAAACATACTTGAATTTTTATTCAGATACTCTTCTAAAGATAAAATATACCAGACAAAGAAATATGTTGTTGATACTTATAACACATTGGACTATCCAAGATCGTTATGCCGTTGGCTATGCGAATTTAAGTGAGTCTTTCATTTAACCAGAGCCCCATGAAGGTGAAAGTAGGACTTAGTTCTAAACTCTTCCGATAGATGACACCACTAGAGGATCCACTCCCTCAATTTTGACATTGATCTGGAGGGGGAGGAAATTTTCTCCAGACCATTACACTCATGATAACTAATCAACGACCGACCACAGGACTTTCGAGCCCACAGATTTAATGAGTACTTATACAACATGTACTCGATGGGTCTTTGGCGTCATTGGGAGTTGAACCATCACCCTCTATAGCTAAGAAAGCCAGAACACTTTCTTGTGACGTCATCAGGTGGTGGCTGAAATCAACTGCGTTCGTTCACGAATAAAATATTCCGGAGGAACTGATTTTATGTTGCTTAAAAGTCCCTAGCAATCAATTTTATACTTTTAAATTGATTCTGCTGATATTATTTCCACGAAGAATATTAAAAAATTAATAGCAGCTATATGAAAAAATTTATTCAAATATAACTTGTAACAATTGTAAGTATAGCTTACAATTGTGAATAACAAGCATGTCCATTTTCCCATTTTTTTCAAAAGGTAGTTAAATTTCAGATTCATTCAGAATCCTAATTACTAAAAATGTGTATATGCTCTATGATTAGAACAAACGACAAGTAATATAACCTTTTAAAAAGAAATCTGTTCCTTAACAAAATACAAAACTTCTCTCTGCATTTTATTTATAGTATTTTCTGACAAACAAGATGAAATATTATCAATTAAATCATAAAAATATATTTCATAATCCTCATAATTTTGATTTAATTTAATTTGCTTAATATTTGGTTGTATATTACTAATATCGATAACATTATTAATTTGTGATGATAATGAATATTTACGCACTTTTTAATTGGCACATTTTTAATGAAACCATTTATAATCAGATTTTCATCAATAACAACAGAAGTACACAAATTTGGATGTGGATTATAGCCAATATTTAAAAACATAAAATTGCTTTTTCTTTTGACTACAACCCAAAAATCCAGAATATCTATATCTTCAAGCATTTTTCCATTTCATCTAAATTTGCAAAATAGTATTTTTGCTTGTATTCCTTAAGTCACTCTTTTTATTTTGAACAATTTCTTCACACACAGTTGAGTATTTTCTCATCTTTGCAGTTTAACTGAGGGATCCTCTTGATGACATCTTTATTTGTTAATTATTTTCAACATCCATTAAAGATACAAAGTACAGCATTAGAATGTAATTTCGGATATTTTAGGATCACACAACTATTCTATTACCATTTACCTCATTGAAAGCTTCGCTAATTCTTAAAATATCACTTGGTTTGAAATGCAGTTTACATACCTAGAAATAAAATTTTAATTAAGAAAGCTGATATATACATGCAACAAAGAAATCTCAGTTTTTCCTTACTAATAATAAGAATATTTATTTGATATGATCATTAGGATGCATTCTGAAATTAATTTCGAAATAGCTTAGAGTTTATCTATTATTACAATTCTCTTTTAACTCAAACAATTTATTATTATTAATAAATCGTAAAATAAATAATTATTTTATTTTTCTATGAGAATTTACATTTGAATGATATGATCTTACGCGCAATAAGTTTAAAAAAAGATTCCGTAGGAATTCACATTTGATTTCATTTGAAGTTTTTCATTACTATTGATGCTATTAAAAAAGTTCAAAAATAAAATAACAAGATAAAAATTATGCAAATGAAACAATAAATTAAATTAATTTACTTTTCCTGGAATGTGTTTGGTTACTTCCATATTTTCTCTCGGAATTACACCCAACTATTAGCGTTTTAAATCTTTTTCATGTGGGAAAGCGAAATACCTAAGCGCCAGTATCATTATTGCCTTTACGGGCAGTTATGCAACATTTAAAAGGCACGTTTTTTATTATTATACACAGGATAAAAATGTAATAAAATATTTTGAAAAATATCTCGGAAACGAACTACCGTTAAATGGTAAGCAATACAGTAACAACCGTCTCTGTTAAAGCCTCACCTAGAAGAAAGCATCAACCTCCGGATGCAACGTCACAGTCATTTGGTCACATGGTAGTCAGGCTTTCTACTATCAGAAGGCCCTTCCGGACGGAAGGCCCGATGCCCAGTCATGATTTCAGTGTCAATGATTCTACTGATTATAATTACTTTTCATTGTATTAATCACAAAATAGCTTTTGAATAGAATTGAATTCCATAATTCGAAAATAAATAATACCAGATTGTAAATAGAATGTAAAAAGAAATGCATGTTATAAAGAAATGCATGTTATAAAACATTTAATAAATTAAATGGAAAAAAAACACCAATCTTTGGTGCTTGTTTCCTTTAAATTTTTCTAAAGCCGTTGATTATAGCGAAATCCAATGAATTTCAATAGATGCATTTTTTTATTTTCAGACGCTGGAAGATTTTTGGACAGAACACGTGGCGGAATTCAGAACGATTAATGTTACAGGTTTCCTGACGGTTAAACCAAATTTTAACAGATTTAATAAAGTGGAGGAAGAGTGGCGAAAATTGTTTCGTTTCGAAGGACCCTTCCCCAATTCAAGCTTATCCGTAAGTAAAAATTAATTTATACGAGTATATAGAAAATTTTATCTCGTCACAAATGTTGCTGTAACATGTAAAAACTGTGTTTGATTTTCCTAAAAGAACTATTTTTTATTCTTGTTCCAATTTTCAAGGTGAAAACGGAAAAGTTTATTATGAATTTAATGTGGGATAATGCCGCCCCCCTTTCAAGTGGTCAGCGTGCCTGACAGCGGATAGGAAGGACCTGGGTTCAAATTCCGGTTCGGGCATGAATGTACTTTCTCTCGCTCTCCTGTCTTTGTCCTTTCCTTGAATGAATGGGTTGTGAATAGTTGTCTACCCTATAAACGGGTACCTATGGCATATGTGTACTGAGAAAGTGGGACTCCACTCCAAAATAAGGTTCAGTTGGAAAAGTGGAGCAGCGCACCCCATATTGCCAGCCTAGCTGGCATAAGAGAACAACAACAATACTGGGTAACGGATAGGGATAAGTTTCATAATGTCTCGTGTATCTAACAACAATACTGGGTAACGGATAGGGATAAGTTTCATAATGTCTCGTGTATCTAACAACAATACTGGGTAAACGTAACAATACTGGGTAACGGATAGGGATAGGTTTCATAATGTCTATCACAACTAAAAGACGGCATATTGGTTTACCGACACAGTTTCGAATAAATCGTAACTTAAAAACTGAAACTTAATTTTTCAGCTTTTGAGCTACATAATATTTATGATGAAACGAATGTATTCCAGCATAATATTTAATGTACTTAGAATTGAATGAATTTTGAGAATCACAATTATTTGTAAGAAAATTCAATACTATGAATAATTGAAAAATCAATAATTTTAGTTTTATGCAATATAAAGAAATGTTTTGAGTATATAATCGAGTGGCATTTATCTAATTTTTTACGCGAAATATACGTTTCAAATGGATTTCTTTTCAATAAAATAGAAAATTGTAAAAACACTTCTGTAAAATAAAATAAAAGTAAATCCGGTATAAAAACCATCACACATAATCAGTTTATAGAAAACATTGTTTGTGTAAACTAAGAAAAAGAAGTGAGCATACAAAAATTTACGAAAATTCATGTTAAAAGCATAACAAGTTCGTGCGTAAACGATTTTAACGAAAAAGTGGAAAAAGCTTATAGTTGATCTAAAAAGGAACATTTGAAAAACTCACAACTAATCTCAAAGTAGCTATTAAATGTTAATGAAAGTGCAGTTGTTTCCATTTTGATTCCTTACTCCCGCAAATTTGTGTCTCTCATTTTGCATATCATCACCTATAAATAAATATTTCGGATATTCTTAAGCATTTAAAAAACCATACATTTCATTATGATAAAAAAAACGCTTGCAAGAAGGTCGTTAAAACATTTATTTCCTCATAAAACGAAACTATTGTGAATATCTTTAAACTTAAACATCACACATATAATAGCATTAACCACTAAACTGTTCAGCAATGATTTGTTACTTGCCATATACTCCTGTTGCCACACAATAATATGCAATTTATAGTTAAATAAAATTTAGTGCTTAAACTGATTGCAAATGTTAATTAATGTTGAAGAAACTGCTATAAATTATCTAAAAAAAATTTTTCATTTTTAAGTTCTTGTAAATAATATTTGACGATTGTAATTTGTTATATTTTGTTTGAAATATGAATGTGGTAATAAGATATGTTTAAAGTATCGCTATGTGGTATTTCCACCCTGAGAGTCAATGTTTCTAGTAACAAAAATTATATGCCTCTCCAATATCTTAACAGATAAAGCGTGATCATAATACCATGTAAAAGTAGAGTTGTATATCTCAGAGTTTTCTTCATACGCGTGCTTGACTGGCCAAAGGCTGAACAGAAACATCCTGTGGACAACAGTTGCTTGCATTGTAAATCATGATTCAATCTAGATTGTGATGATGGTCATTTTGATTGAAAATCCGAACTCACAGCGCTTTAGTGCTGTTTTGCAAAGGACACGGTACACAATCTATTTTCACCTGTTTAGTTATAGATCGACAACAGTTGCTTGTAATGTAAATCATGATTCAGTCTAGATTATGATGATGGTCATCTTGATTGAAAATTCAGGCTCACAGCGCTTCAGTGCTGTTATACAACGGACACGATACGCGACCTATTTTCACTTGTTTAGTTATAAATCGACAACAGTTGCTTGTAATGTAAATCATGATTCAGTCTAGATAGTGATGATGGTTATCTTGATTGAAAATCCAGGCTATCAGCGCTTCAGTGCTGTTATACAAAGGACATGATACGCGATCTATCGCATTCATTTTGAATATTCAGGTGAAATGCCATTCTCTTGATGTTTAACCTTGCATAATGATAATCCAAAAAAAATAACAGAGTGATCAAAAGAATATTATGTAGCAATGCTTATTAAGACACCATTCTCCCGAAATATCACCAAGCAAGACAACATTCTTAGAGATAATGTCAAAGAAATACTTTTTTGTTAAGACCTATCCACCATTGGTATTTTTTCCAAAATTTTGCCTTAACTCATCTTTTAACAACGTTTATCGGATCTTTTAAGAATCTAAAAATTTAGTTGGATATTTTACATGCATGGTTCCTAAAAACCATTTGAACTGTTTGTGATCAGAACTAACACAAGATTACAAATGAGTTTATATGCCAGCATTATACTGTTTATATTACTACCGAAATTTAAATTAAAGTCGTTATATAAAGCCAAATTCTGTTTCCAAATTTCAGCAAAGAATTTTTCTTCTAATATAAATTTTCACCTGTAGTTATATTTACTTTACTAATTTATAAAACTGTACATGAATTTTTGTTTAATTTTTAAAATTTTTATCTTGGTATTGCAATTTTGATGTTAATTATAGTGTAACTTCAAGATAAGCAATGTTTACAGGCGCATATAAAAAATTCATTTTAAAATATTTTAATTAATCAATATATGTTGCTGGGACATTTATTAGAACATACTGATTGAAAATATGTAAATGATATAGTTCTTATATAAAATCAAAAAAAAAATTAATATTACCCTTAACTAAAAGAATTTTAATTTACATAGTACATAGGCTATTAAAATACGTGGCTCGATAGAAAAAAAAACCATTTATTGCCCTGAATTTGAATTGAATAGATTTTTTTTATTTCCAATGGCAGGACAAATACAAGGAATGACACGAACACATGAAAAGTCACAAAGTAGACATGAGCCAAAGACAGGACAGCTGAATACTGTACATAAACGTAAACGAGATGACCGGAGTCATTGCCCCAAAAGTTGCCATGCAGTGCAGCACAGCGGTGGAGATGGGTCCTATTCATGGGCTCTGTCAAGTTGCAGAACGGACAGTCGGTTGAATTTAAGATGCCAGTTTGGTGCAAGTGTTCAGCCAGTCGTGACACGTTAAAAATCGAAATTGTACCACAACTTCACGGCGTGGACCATCGTTGATAATTGAATGGAAAATAAAAAAATTAAACTGCGACAATCTTCTGATAGTCTGTAAATTGATCTTAAATTTAGAATATTAACTTATATTTTCTTTATTTTATAAATTATATCTTAATATTTTACAAGTAGCATCGTATTAATATTTCCTTTCTGTTGATAGAAAATTAATAAAAAATTTTAAACAACTTTTAATCGCTTCATTGATATTTGCTTTATACATACTCTGATGTTGTCATGTTATACTTAATATTTATTGATAAATTTTGCAATTTTTATACCTTGATATTCAAATTTTGAATTCAATTTAAAATTTAACTTTTCAGCTGTCTTATTATTATTATCATGATGCTGCTTTAACGTTATCCCGAGCTCTGAAAAGGTTGCCTGCAGTTTACCATCCTTCAAGATTCACAACGACTCCAAAATTTCCTGGTTGTTTCCAAGATCCTCTGTCCAGAGACCCAAGTTTTGGTTATCCACATTACATAAAGCTTTTGAAAGAAGTAAGGTTTATATTAAAATTCTGCCATCAAGGGGAAAAACTAATTATTTTGTGAAGCTTTGTTTTCAAATATAGCTTCCACGTATCTTTCAGCAGCTGACATTTATTTTCTTAATTTTAATCTTTTTTAAAAGTTTATAATTAAATTGCTTTTTTATTTTACTCACTTAAACTTGAAATCACTAATGTATTTTTTATTCTTTTCTGTGTTTCACCTGGACACAAAGTGGTATTTTTTATGTCCCGAAATTATTACTTAAAATTGCAGAATTCGTCGTATCTATGATATTTATTTTACTAATTTTTCACTATTTATATTGCAAATGTTTTACTTAATATTTGCTCCCTTAAAAATATTTTTATGACTTCTTTCAAATTAAAAAAATGTTTATGAAACATTATCAAAATACGATTAGAAAACCATCATTTCACTCTAATTCTATGTTTAGTGACGGGTTTTTCGCTAGAAATTTGACTTATTATGAGAATTGTATCTTATGAACTATATAAATCTATGACAACTTGTTTGGTAACTTATGTTATGCGCAATTTAATATGAATTATATTAATCATATACAAATAATTATTAATTTATGACTAATATATAAATTTATATAAGAATTACATTCATTTCCAAATCAATTCCTATATATCTAATCAATATTGTAAAATACTTCATGTTCTTTTATGAATGCATACAACTAAGAATTTTTGTCGCGTTAATAGCTATTGTTTTTGGCATAAGAAAGAAACTATCACACACATTGATATTTATTCTATAGTTACAGTAAAAGCGAATGCATAAAAACAAATTGTATCACTTGTACAAGGTAAACAAGAAAGTTCTTGTCGTTCTTCATGACCCAAAAAAAACATAACAGAAAATATAGCCTATTGTTAATCCAAACAGCAATCAACATCGGCATCCAGTGATTTCTGTCGTTTCACACTAAATAAAATACTTAATAAATTTTTAATCCATGAATTTAACATTAAAAATTAATTATTGGTTTATTAACATATCTTAAATATTCGCTTTTTATTGCAGGTGGAAGTGAATGATGGTCTTACAGGGCACATTGCGTTTGATAAATGGAATGAAACACAAAGTAAGAGAAAAGATTTTCGGTTAACAATAGTACAATCTACTTCTACCGGCTATAACGAAGTGAGTGAAATGAAGACACATTTTGTATTCGCACTTATTTAAGTAATTCTAATAATGTTCAATCGAATTTATTCAATCTATACTTATTTTAGTAAGAGTCTTTAAACGGATCAATAAATTGAAGCTTCATTAAGTTAATAGTTTTTTGGCTTCATAAAACTTTCTTTTTGGAATAAGAAGTTCTGTTGTTGCCGTTGTTACTAATGATACTTGAACAAACCAAGCTCGTTATGCCGTTGGCTCAGCGAATTTAAGTCAGCAGGATGTGTCTTTCGTTTTACTAGAGCAAGTACGACTTAGAAGTTTATTTAAAATAATTTTCAGAACTAATTATAATCTCACATACATGGTAAAATAAAACTTTAATTTAAAATGAAATAATTGATTTAATTAATTTATTTTTTGACACATTTTTATGCTCCATTCCAAAAGTTTCCTATAAAATTATAAATTTAAAATGTAGTTTACTTACATTCACTGCACTATAAGGTTCCACAAATATGCATCGATGTGTACTTTAAACTCTTTTTAAAATGATAAGTTTTTAATAATTTTGCTATATTACACTCTATTCCATTTATATTTAATGTTATCCAGCTTGTTAAATTGCATTCCCTGTTTTCGTTTAATTTAACTGTGAATTCATTTTGAATAGAAAAAGTATTTAAACGGAATTTTTATATACAGATAGGTCAAAAAAATAATATTCTTATAAGTGAAACTGCTGTTTGCATTTGACACTTATAAAGCAATCACCTGAAACCTATTGCATATTTTTAATGAAAAAAACATCAATATTTGTCATAAATGCAAATATATTTTCGTTATATTATCTAATAGACGCTGCAACACCAGACTTGACAAAATTCGAAAGAAATGATTGTTCGATTACTTTTATGCTGATAAAAAGTCAATTTTCTAGGTATTAAAGCCTAAAAATAGTCATTCTTATTTTATGTCGTAAGAAATTATTGATTTTAATACCACATTATCCAAACATAAGTCATAATAGCAAAAATGCAATCTTTAAAACTATGTAAGAACAAAAAATACAAAATAAAATATATAGGAATATGGGTAAGTGAAATTAAGTTTAAAAATAATAGTTTAAAAATTTAAATAGAAATATTATTGAAAATAAACAGTCAGATTTAAACTCTATTTTTCGTGAAAACTCTGCAAAAAGAGCTTCCTATTATCAATTTTTTCAACCAAATGGCACTATTGGTAAAGTAATACCATCAAAAGATGTTAGTAGTATGAACAGTACCACGGCTAAATCTTAGGAAAAGATTTTCTGTTATTTCTTCTAATGTAATCTGTTGTTGTTTTTGTTGTTGTTACTTACCTCTTAGTGTAGGAAAGCCTATACCAGGTCCAAAAAGTCCTGATACGCCAGATCCCCATAAATCAAATCCTTCTCATCCCACACCTGCTTCCAAGAGGCACCAAGATATATAAGAAGGTGAGCAGGACTGGCAGAGAAGGAACAGGAGCAAAGAAAAACAGGTCCATCTGGCTTAGGGTAGTTAGGTAGCTTCTTTTTGGAAGAGGCACCATAAGGGCAAAAGAAAATGTAACCTAATTACCTAACCACAAACGAGCACATACATGAGTGCAAATCGTTTAGAGAACTTGATTCTACCTCTTTAACATCAATTATACAGACTGGGGTAGTTAGTGATCTAATGTACCCTGTTTGCGCAAGAAGTAATTCCTCTAAATAACATACACAATTTTTAAGTTTCTTTCTCATATATCAACTTAATTTAACATTTCTCCGGGATTTTTCAGCCTTCCAGTTTGAATATGTATATAAAAGTAACCCTAAAAAATTCATCATTCGATTCAAGAGTTATTCAGTGGCTTATTATTATCCATAAAGATGTTAACTGCAATTTTGTGCAAGTTTATATCACTTATTCTGTATTCAAAAGTTATGTGACTAAGTCTTGGATTTTTCACAAGAACCTCAACAATTATAGTGATTTATTGCCTTGCATCTGTTTTGATGATCCATTAAAGATTATTTTTGTTCTGGAAATTTGTTATTTTTTGTTTTAAAAATAACTTTGTATTATTGCAACGCCGTTGAGATATCGATATTTTACTCCATGAAAGATTGACAATCATTCATTTAATGACCAGAAAAATTATTAATAAATTTTTATATTAACTGTGTAGTTTTATTAAAAATGTTGATGCTGACTTCATTTAGTCACATCAAATATCAGCTCTACTTAATTGCATCCAATAATTTCACAAAAATTGCATGAAAATTTCTTCACATGGGGTGAAAACTCCTTAAGCATTTATATTTAATTTATTCTAAAGTAATCTTCTATCTGCTGATTTTGTTTTCATTTAATATAAAATAACATTCTACCGTAGATGTTATTTCTCCTGAACAATTTTGATTGAAATTTCAACTGTTGTTTCCGTCATTCGAAAATCATCCCATGATTAACATATGCAAAAATTAGGGATTGGTACCTTAATAATTAGACAGTTTACAATCGCAATAAATGCAAATTTCTAATGCTGTATGATTTTATCATAGAGAAAATTTATTTAAAATGAAATTGGACTCGCATTTTACAAACGAATGATGCCAACCGAAAAATATTAACAAATACAGTCAAACATTCTCATAATTTATCTAAAAAATACATATTATCAATTATTCAATAAACTAATGATTTCAAATCATTTTAATACCAATATTTTGATCTTGTGCAGTATGTATAGCAAAATATATACATATATTTGTATATATCATTGAGTGAAACATGTTTGTGAGCTTTAACTTTAGCTGTAGACTTTATTTTCAGTCTTTGTTGCTTTTCTTTACATTATATTTAATAAAATATATCACTATGTTATACCATTTCAATCAATAAAGGAGCAGAAGTATTATATTTATGTGCTTATTCGTATAATTTGCTTAATAAAATCGATTAGTTTTTCTCTTTTAAACTCACAAAATTTAGTTTTTAAGTTTTTGATACCTTATTTATGTTATATAGTGGTGGTATTAAAGGAGTTATTTAACTGAATAATCAATGAGAAATATTCACTTTGTTAGGAAATTTTATCAACAAAAGTGAAAATTCAGGTCCCTCATAAAAAATGATTACATATATAATTTCTAATTTTAATTTTACTCTGTAATTAAATTTTAACTTTTAATAAAAATAATTTAACTTTAAATTATTTTTATATAATTTGATATATTATACCTATTAAAAATCCATATGCTTACAATATTCATTTATTTTTCTGGTGTTATATTTTTCAAGTTTGGAACTTGGTCCATTGAAAATCATGGTCTTCGATTAAAACAGCAAAAGTTTGTTAATGATCAGCCGGGAGTGTTACCTCAAATTGATAGCAGATTACGAGTGACTACTGTTTTAGTAAGTACATTTTATATATATTTCCGCAGGCTATAATAAAGACTAGTAATTAGATGACTACTAAAAGATATTATATCTAAGTTGCTAGAAAATTTAAAACAATAAATTTTGGTAGCCTAAGTCAGATGTTTGCAATTACATCAATAACTACGCTTTATATTCATTTCTAAACATGTATTTCGGAATATAAAAATCAATAATTCGTGTTCTTTCTTTATACCATATCAATGTTTGAAAATAATGTACATTTTTTATAAATTTATATTATCCCTTAATACTTTTCAAAAGTGGTTGATGTTTAACTTGATTTCAGTTAATAAACTACTAAACTCTATGCCACAACAGCCTATGTGGGATAGACTTATAGTGCCTATTTCTGTTTTCCTGACCAAGGGGCCCTGAAATTCGAAACATATCTCCCGATAGATGGTCAGCCTAATGCTGAAATCCCCAGAGTTCAGTTCCCAAGCATACTTGGTACTCAGTTTATCGACCCACTGAGGGGATGAAAGGCTAAATCTACTTTGCCCAGCACGAGGATCGAACATTGGACCTGTGACTTAGGATCCTGAAACACTACAGCTAAGTCACCGGGGCTTTCAATTATTAAGTGAAAACTAAAAATTGTACAAACTATCCATAAGTTTCTGAAGTTTTAATGCATTAATCTCCTTCAATCATAATTATCTGTAATACACTGTAATACAAAGCATTTGCTCAGTTTAATTTATGTTAGCTCCCTTATGCGATAAAGAAAAATTTAATTCAATCAATACCTATTGGAAAGTAAATTCCAAACTATTACAAATATCCATGCATGATTTGAAAATCAAACAAACGATTTGTTACCATGGAAACCAGGGGTTGATCATTCAGCAATTAGCTCGTGCTGTGATGAACTGAGAGCATTCATACAGAACTCACTATAGCAAAGCACCTTCTCAAAATACATTGGTGTGTTTATTCTAAATATCGAAATAAAATAATCTCTAATCTTAATATTACTTTGGTAGAATTTATTGCAAAAAAAATCATATAAATTACTGGAATATATAAGCTTTTCTTGTTGTTGTGTGCCAGCTAGGCTGGCAATATGGGGTGCGCTGCTCCATTTTTCCAACTGAACCATATTTGGTGTGGAGACCGACTTCTTCTGTACACACATGCCATAGGAACCCGTTTATAGGGTAGGCAGCCATTCACACAAGGAAGGGACAAAGACAGGATATATGAAGAGAGAAAATACATCCATGCCCAAATCGGGATTCGAACCAAGGACCTCCTTTTCCGCAGTCAGGGATATTGACCACTAGACAAGATTGGCGGAATAAGCTTTTCTTATTATGATCATATTCTATATAAAATCAAATTATTTAGTTTATTAACTAATTTATTTAACTTAATAAGATAATTCATGGAACAGGTCTGAGGTTTGATCTTCGAGCTGGACAAGGTCAACTCAGCCTTTCATCCCTTCGGTGGATCGATAAACTGAGTATCTGCTTGGAAACTAAACACTGGAAATTTTTGCGTTAAGCTGACCACTTAACTGGGACATATGCTTGGCACCCCAGGGCTCTCGGTAAAAAAAAAACAGTTATGAGCACTGTAGGCCTTGGTTCACATACCAGTCTATCGTGCCACAGTTTTAATTTGGCTAAAGATAATTCATGACGAAAACTTTTACCAGATAGTTTGAAACAGGGATAACGAAGTATGTAATGAAAATGGTTGAATAGTTAAAATAAAAAAATCGATCAAAAATTTTAAGAAGGATAAAATAATACATCACTACCATTACTTGATTTTAGGAAAAATTATACTATCCATGACCGAAAAAGTATATTTTTATTTTTAAGTGTAAAATCATGATCTTAAAATAAACACCACGTGACAAAAAATCTCAATCTATAATTACAATAACTGATTTTTTCCGTTTTTTTATACATATAGTAATACAGTTTAAAATTTTGCATTGATTGAGCATAATTTTGATGTTTTCATCCATCCTCGATTGATTACCTTGTTGAAGTTATTTCTCGAAACAGTGGTTAAAAATGCCATTACATAATGTGCATGGATATTTTTTCTTTATTTAAGGATATGAATATAAAATATTCCATACTGCGCTTGTATCTATTCTGAACAGCTGAATTTGTAATACTCATTCTCGCTTTGTTGTTCATATCGCGAGACAGATTTACAAAATACAAAGATCTCATGACAGTCAATAATAATTCGTATTCATATATGTCGATCTCATCCGCAAAGAATCTCAGAATATTGGTAGCTGACCCAGAATTACATGACTACAATTTAAATCATGTATCTTATACTTTTTACATTTCAAATAATCACCTAGAAATAAATAGTTCTGAAACTGTATAATAATGTTTTATTTTTATATTTAGAATCCACCTTTTATGATGCTGAAGAAGAATGAAAACAATAGCTTGCTTTTAGGAAACGATAGATTCGAAGGTTTCTGTAAAGATCTCATGGACAGCATATGTGATTATTTGCACATCGTTTGTGATTTACATATTATAGAAGATGGGTCATATGGGCGATTTGATAGTAAGAAAGGTAGATGGACAGGAATGATCGGAGAAATTATTCAAGGTGTAAGTTTCAACTTCTTTTTCTGAAACAATTTATATTTTATGTCGTATGAAAAAAACTGATTATCATGGCGTAAAAAAAAATCAGAACTTTTAAAGTATTAATTATAAAAAAACTTGTAAAAAAAAGCTCGTATTTCATAGCTCAAATTCTTCATTAAAAATTTTAAATTTTGTATGTTCCATAAATTTTTTTATTAAATGTAATTTTTCAGTTTATTAATAAGTAATTATTAAGGTTGGTTGTATTATTATGTTAAATAAGAAATCTATAAGAACTCTTTGCCATAGAAATGGAAACGCATCTGACATTGTGCAATAATAACAATCATAGAATTCTACTAAAATTACTGTACGAGTTTAAATTCCACTATTTTCTTAGCCGTTTTTTCTTAAAAAGAAATTTTTTAATTTCCATTCTTTTTCTTAGAGCTTTGGTTCGAAACATCTAAAAATATGATAATTTCCATAAAATTTTGAATTATGTTTACCTGACTTAAGTCTTGTTTTTATTTATACTTTTGAGTTATAAAGTGTATACCACTTATAAATAATTAGATATTTATCTTCACAAACTGAAGATAAAATAATTTTACGAAATAATTGAATCATAATGGGGATCTAAAAAGTTTAACACATTTCAAATTTCTATTACAAATCTATTTATTTATTCAATCAGCTCATTTTAACATCTATTTACTTTTGAAACTCGTGACACTTTAGTTACTGGATTCAGTATTATAAATAAATTAATTATGTATTTTTCTCCAGGTATGAATGAGTTTGTTTTGTTTGATTGCTCAAAGAACACAACGGAAACAAAGAAAGTGATATTAATGAGCCAGTTTGTTCCAAATTAAATGCGTTGCAATTAAAAAAAAAAAAGAAAAGAAACTCAAGTAACTTTTATAAGTTTTCCTGTTACTTGAGTTTATATATGGTTGTATACATAGAAACGAGAGAAAATAATACCTTTATGTAAGAGCACTATTTTTCCATTAATTTTATCCATTTCAGAGGCAGAATAAGACCTGATATTGAGCAAAGATAACAATTATCAAAAGATATGACATTTTTTCCGTTTTGTGAGTCTCATTGTTGCTATATGTGAGTTATCAAATATTTCTTGTAATTAAATCTGTCTGGTATAAAATAGTGATTAGTATTTTCTTGCTTTATGTAACATAATTCATTTGAGTTAAACAATATAAAATAGCAATTCCAAGAAATCGCTAACAAAATTATACAATTTTTCATAAATGCCATATTGAATGTTGAATATTATTGATTTTAGAACTGGTGGATTATATATATAAGTGATGAAACAATTATATAAAATTCTGCTAAACATTATACTTTTTATTTACAAACTAAAATCACACAAATGAATATCTTCATTATAAAATTTCATGTCTTAATCATGCAAACGGAAATTCCCTAATGAAGATAACAAATTTTTCATAAAACTCCTTTGGTGGATTTATAATTTCTTTACCTTGTAATAAATATCAAACAAGCACTTTACAATTCCTGTGTATATAAGCTCAAAAAATATTTTAATGGTAAATAAATTTAATATCTTATATTTATGCTAATCTCTCTATTATATATATATATATATATATATATATATATATATATATATATATATATATATATTAATGTAACATAATACATTCTAATTAGAGAGAGTTTTTGTTCACAGGTTTCACATAATTAAAATTAGTAAAAAGTTGTCATATGCATGAAAATTTAATACATTGAAAAAAATTATCTCATTTAATAATTTTCTCCTTTTTATTATTCTACGAATGATTGATGATAATTACTGCATTTCATCATTACACAATATGAAAGGATTTGTTAATTAACGTTTTACAAAAACGATAACAGATTTTCAATCTTAATAAAAGTAAAACTTGCATTTTATCTACTAATTTTGTTTTGTTTTTTTTAAAGTGCATATAATATATTTCATAAAAACAAGAGAGGGTTTTGAATCCCATTCTTGAGAAATATCAAATAATTTTGACTGTGTGGTTTGCGTTTTCGATGCATAAAATTTTCAAGAAAGCTCTAATTAGCCTATAAGTTTTGGTATACACAGTATTATTAGTGTACGATGTCATTGCACTTTATAAACACTTACTTATGAGCAAACTTTAATGATTAATGAATAAGATTATTGCCTATGCCTATATATATATAAATTAGGTAAGTTGGTTGGTAATATACATAATCATCTTATAGATGTCCAAGTATGTTATTAAACCAAAGCAACATATTGTTTCGGTAACTGTATTTTGAGTGAAGCATAAACTTATAAAAACGTTATACATTTCAAAAGCAATGCATTGTGCCCTTTAAAAAAATAACTTTTCAAAAAATTATGTATAGAATAAGTTCAGCAAATTCTTTGTAAGCATATTAAGCTATTAAATGCCTAGGCTATTAAAGTATATAAGCTAGACTTTTTGATAATATATATATTTTAGGTATGATTAAAAAAATCGAAATAAAATGACTAAAGAGAATCGAATAGTGTATAATAGGTAATTTGGTGAGTTGCAAATATCGAAAATTTGGAGGTTTTGTTCTGTACACAATTTCTAAGCTATTTCACATTATTTCTCTCTCGTCAAGTTTATTTCATATAACTTTTCATTTTTTACTTCTTTTATCCCAACAACTTTAACTGAGAAATTGTTGTTGCATATCTCCGGTGCTTAGCAACGCTAAATCAGGTGTATGAAATTTTTCACTCTAAGAAAATTTAACACTAAAATTGGGCTTGTGAAAAGATCAATTCTGGAAAGACCGAGACAAACTAGAATATACTATGAAGCGGACTGATGGTCAGCATACTTCAAACATGCTGAGCATATTTTTTTTATATAATAGGACATAAATCTCTTAAGGGTCCATTAATAAGCCAGGTGGTGCTGTCTGGTCTCGCCTACAGCACTTGAGCGATAACGCGCTCCCAGGTTACTTTCTCTGATACCATTAATGTAGGTGGGATTGTCCAAAAAGCATTAACAGATTTTTAGCTCATGAGAACAGCTCCAAAAGAGTCAATGACTCATTTATGTCTAACGACCCATTAGCACCTGCTTTAGCCAAAATATCTGCCGTCTCATTACCACATATATCAACATACTTAGAAATTGTTGCCATCCATATAGATGAATAATGCTTCATTGGGTTTTGTAATTTTGATTACATCTATCATCATTTAAAGTTTTAAAATACTACCACAAACTGCAAATAAAAATATACGTGAAATGCTATGCATTAATCTTAAATAAAACATGTGGTTGCTTCAAATGATTTCACAGCCATTATTGAGCACAGAGAGATGAATTTCATTTTCTCTGTGTAAATCTATTGGACTAAAAAACTATTATTCACTCGCTATATAGTATTACAATGTATAAAAAATAATTTATTTTTCCACACACAATTAAAATTTTACTTTCTTTTAAATTAATAATTCCATTAAATTAATACACTCGTTTATATTCGGATATTAATATTGAATGCTACAGATATATATTAATATTGGATGCTACAGAAAAAGAGGATTCAAAAGTATGCATTAATAGAGCAAGACATTTGCTTATGTATATATATTTACTAAATTTTGTCATTGGAGATGTAATTTATTATTATGTTTACTGATTGTATTTAGAATCTGCATATCAAAAAAATATTTGAAATAAATACGATAGAAAAAAAATTTTTCAATGGCGGGCACAAGAGGGTTGAACCCTATGCCACAACAAGGCAAGAGACCACTACTCCAGTGGGCACCTGTGAACCAAGTCACGGAGAAGAGTAGCGTTACCCGCGCCATACTACCACAAACCCGTTTATAGGGTGGGCCACATTCATACAACATCAGAGAAGAAAGGACAGAGAGAACAGAGAAGGAAAGAAACATCCATGCCCGAACCGGGATTCGAACCCGGGACCAACAGCTCAGGAGACAGGAACGACGATAGAAAATAACACACACCATATCGTTGCATTGTTATCTTATTGAATAAAAATCAAGTCTCGTATCAATCAAAGATTCTTTTTGCTAATAATTTATCATAAAAATGTTAATATTAGAAATATCTTAATTTTCTTTAGATTAATTATAATAGTGAATAAATGATTTAAACACACACACACACATCACATTTTTAAAAAGATAAAAAATAATACAAGTAAAAACGTAATTAAATTCACAATTGTCTAATATGAAAATAAATAATTTTTTTATGCATAAAACATGGTGCTTGTAAATTATCTTCGGTAAACTACTTTCATTGGTAATCGCCCAAAGATACAGATGCTTAAATTGGTTATTTATTATAAAAATCAGTGCTTTTAGAAAAAGCACATGGTTGTTCCATTTTTTTTTTCCTTTGGTAGTGGCAAAAAAACCACCCACCTGTAAGAAATGCTATTACTACGGTCCATCTTCATCGGATCTTATTCCGGGTTGCATCGTATTTTCTAAGGGTGTTTAATGTCTAATCCTGTTATTACTACAGAATTTTTGACGAAATTCCTTAGTTCTGTACAACAATTAGCCCTTCTGTAGCTGACCTGGCACACGCTAGATCTTTCAAGGATAAGCAACAATAATAAAACTTTCTTTTTTTGTTAAAGTTACTAAATTGGTATTTTATCAGCAAATTGTAATTCTGCAGAATGTGCAAAAACTTCTAAAATAATTAATTGTAATAAAATATAAACATTTAAGGAAATAATATCAACTCACTAATGACTTGGTTTTCGATAAATTACTTATAGCAAAACTTATTTTACTTTTCATTTTAGAAAGCGGACATTGCTATTGCAGACTTGACCATAACCGGTAATCGTCAAAGAGTAGTCGAATTTACGGATCCTTTCGAGGTTATTAGCTTCAGCATCTTGATGAAAAATCCTGATTCCATACGGCCATCGTCTTCTGCTTTTTTCATATTTTCAGCTTTCACTCCAGGTGTGTGGATTTGTATTTTTGCAACTTTTATTCTGTTTTGCATTTTTTTCCACGGAATTGCCAGATTCATTGGAGCGCCAGACACAATCGAGTCTTCCTTGAGTGTCTGGCATAGGAAGAACAAGATTATAGAGAATGTGTGGTTTGCTATTGGAAGTGCCTTGTTTCAAGGAACCGGAGTTTATCCAAGGTAAGAAAACTTTTGCAATGTTGTTCAATTGTTAGACAATATTACGACACAAAAAATATCTATAATAGCTTATGTATTAAAGAGAAACCGCCATATTAATCTATCAACAAAAATATTGTACCGCGCTTCAGAATTCATATTGATTGAGAATCGATAAAATAATCCCTTAGAAATCATGAGACTTTTATCCGTAGCTATTTCTAGCAGATACAGGAATTTCCAGTTGTCGAAGATGTAATTACACAACTGCAATTCAGCTAATACAATAAGAAGCAGTTTCCAAACACAGAAATTTTTAATACCTCAGACAGATAATGCTTCCATACACTAGACTAGCATTCAAGACTGATCGTCTTCACTAATTCCTTCTGTGCCGGGTGGCACTATTTGTAGCTGACTTGGCGGAAAAATCTTAGAGTCTCACCGTATTTCAGAAAAGTTCTAGGCTATCTCACTTAATATTGGTCCTAGAACTTCGGTGATGAATTTTTCCAGAAATATCTATTTTTCACCTAGTCACTGCCCAAAAGTCACTAAAAACGCCATTTTTAACTTTCATACTATTAAATTGCGCAATTTTTGTCCAAAATCTAAGTATATCAGACCTGCATGAGATATTTTAAGACTCAGATCGCCAAATTATTAGTAATGTTTATAAATTTGTTACAAAATTATACATCACCGTGATAAATTTATACTGTATTTATTCTAAAATTTATTCTTATTATAAAAAATATTTAAAAATTATTTTCTGTGACGCTGAAAACTGAGAATTATTTAACGATTATTGAACACATTATGCGTTTTTGTATAATAATCCATATTAGGAATTATATGATCAAAAGTGATGTTATTTTCTCGAACTTTATTTTTAAGATTAGTAGTTTAAATTTTCTAGAAGTATCCTTCTATTATTTTCATCAAAAAATGTGTAAAAAAATGAATGTAATATGTAAATTTCTAAAAATAATTCATTACTCATTAACATCTGTGACAATCTGTAACATCTCTAACAATTTGTTTACTATCCTCAGTTTAGCCGAATTCACAAAGCTCCGATTAGCTTTAATGGATGATTAAAAACATTGTGACAAATGTTAAACATTCAGAATGCTAAATTTTGGTTCATCAGTTATTGAGTCTGATTCCCTCTTCGGATTTGGATATTTATAATGGTTTAGAATCCTCATTAAAAAATAAGTCTCAATCTAAGTAGCACTAGCGAGCAAAACACACATGGCTGTACGATAAAAAACCAAATCAGAAAGCCAAGTCACTAGCATCGGATTTTGTAAAACTGGTCTAGAATCCTGTAATGATTCAGAATTCTCATTAAGAAATAAGTCTCGGTCTTATTAGCACTAGTGAGTAAAAAAAATATGACCGTACGATAAAAACCAAATTAAGAAGCCAAGTCATTGGCATGTGTTTATGAGAATGTTTATTGGAAAAATTGGCCCAACAAACAAATTTTACTTTCAAAATTTTAAGCAAAAATTTTTTTAATGTTTTCTTAGATAATATTAAAAATTATAGTATTTATATGTGTAAACTTTCATAGTTACACTGTCTTACCTGTTACTTTCCTAGCTGCTATAAACCAATTTATTTTCCTTCTTTCATATCAAAGCATTCATATTATTCTCTTTAATAAGAAGTAATATCTGATTCACATTCCACAGGTGTAATGTAAAAGTTTTCATAAAAAAGAAAGATTAATATTCTACCTTCGTCTAGAGATTAAAAATTTGAAACATCAGTAGGTTTAATAGACTACCAAAATTTAACATCTTATGCGAATAGAAAGAGTGAAAGTGAGAAAGACTTATAGAAAGTTAGAAATAATTTAACCAATATGAATAAAATAATCAGAAAGCAGTCAATTCATAATTCTTTTAAGATATTAAAATTTTTTTAATTATTGCTATTTGTAATTATGGATAAATTTTATAAATTTAAAATTCCAGAAACTATTTTGAGTGTTTAAGTAAAAAATATGTAAAAAAAACCCCATGGATTTTTAAAAATATTTTTACAAAAATATTTATAATGTAGATTGATAAAAATTGTGATTCTATTACTTTCGTAAAATCCTTAAGTGTAAACATATACATTTTTATTTGAAATAAATTTTTTATATCATTAAGCATTCTAAAGAATATAGAATGAGTACCAATAAAATTGAACAAGCCACTAAAAGATTAAACAAAGTGATTCTTGTTAGTCTCTCAGTTCATATATATATTTATAAAATCCGTATTCTATTTATGCGCCGAATTTTAACCGGAATAGAATTAAAAGTGTGCACTCTCTTGTTTTAACTCTCGTGTGAATGAACTCACGTGTTATATAAATCTTGTGTTAAAAAAACTTCCCTAAACAATGATTTATAACACGAGAGTAATAACAAGAGAGTGCACACTTTTAATTCTATCCCGGGTTTTTTTTATCATTCATTTATATTTATTTGTTAAACTATGAAAATTCATATTTTTACATTTTAACTGAAACATCAGTCATATGATTTTTTTTCTTCAATTTCTTTGGGTTTTAGTTTATATCGGTATGGCGTGACAAAAATTATCAAAGTTTTGCTTCTGTTTTTGTTGCGTTAATTAAATGTTTGTTTTTCAGTTTATAAACAGGAGAGATCTCCAAAATCTAAATACACTTTTAGCCCTGATAAAATCTAAATTAAGGAAGCATGCGATAGCTTAGATATAAACTATAAATTCATTGAACAAGATGCAAAATAATTAAAACGGAACGCAATGAAGACATTACATTCAACTAGTTTAATACAAAATAATAACTTAGCATCTGTTTATCATAAGTTGAAGTAATATTTTAAAATTACTTACTGTCTTATGGGATAACTATTATCTGTAATATGGTAATTGAGTTATAAAACATATAATATACACACTTTCACAATTAACAATTTAAAGTTTTAGCTTTCATGTTATGAAATTAAAATATTGTTGTTTCAGATCCATTTCTTCACGGATACTCACAGGAGCATGGTGGTTTTTCACTTTTATAACAGCCTGTTTGTTTATTGCTTCATTGACAGCTCAATTGCAATCTGAGACAGGCCAAGAGGATATCAGCCCTTCACTGATGCAGCTGAGAGCATTGTCATTGGAAACTATTATAACCGTAAGTTCAAATGATATTTCTCAATGTTACTTGCTTGCGAAGAGTTGCCAAACTTCTTGCACAATTTTAAAATAAATTATCTTATACTTGCTGATTCTTCTATAAAACATTATATTACCTTTGAATAGCCTTTCTGTCCATTTAATAAAATTACTAATTAAGTGAAGATATCTGACTAGGATAAAGCAGATCCGCCAGTAAAAACCTTGGGCTTTCCTGACTAAGGGATCAGAAGCTATTCTTGATTTTCCTAGAAGTGCAGGTGGGCAATTTTTCGCCTTTCTACAGGCCATGACTGTTTGAAGGCATATTTAAATCGATTTAAACTTTGAAGTTTTCCCTTGTGTTCTTTGCATAAACAAGATTAAATTTTTGACGTTAACGATATTAACTCATTTAGTAACTCATTGTTAACTTGTATTTTTAATAGGTACCGTTCAGAAGTATTAGAAGCCTAGAGAACTAATGGGGTCATAGAGACAATTTTCTGGCCGCTTGTAATAATTAGTTAATTATGATTTTAAAAAATACTAATAAAAAACCTATTGCTAAACTTGGTTTATGAAATTCATCATTATGGAAAATATGGATTAATTTGCCTCATTTAAAATAAAATTTGTTCCAGTAACTATTTTCATTTAACTACTAGACAAATATGTTAAAAATAAATATTTTACTGAAAGCATTTGCCTTTCTCTGCCTTTTTATGTGCAAACAACATTTATCTTTTTTTATATATTACACATATTTTAGACAATTTAAACTAAATAGTGCATACAGATTCTTTCTCTCATAGGACTCTAAACATAAATTATTTTCAAAATTAAATATTTCATGAAATTCATGAATTTTGATTTGTTAGAAGTAATTTTGCAGTGTTAAAATCTTATGTATGATTCGTTAGTCTTCTTGTCACTTCAAGTTATTTTTTGCATTTCATATTTAAGTGGACTGACGATTTAATGTGTGGAACTACCACTGATTCCTCGCTTGAGATGAGAATTCAACCTTAGAACTTATAAACTGAAAGCCCTCTCATCAAGCTCAGTAATAGTCAAGTTTAAGATAGCTTTTCTCAAAGTGTATCAAGAACCACGCAAATTTATTGTATGGTTCCTGACACACTTTGAGAAAAGTTATCTTAAACTTAATCAGTTTTTTGTTCAAATCATACAAATTTATTGTAGGTAAACAAGAAAGCTCTTGCCTTTTTCGCATTGCCCTTGTATGAAGTGAGAATAAGTTGCGAAATAATGTTTGACGTGGTTGAGACACCGTCAATTAAAAGTAGGAATATCAATTGTTATAAAAGCAAGTTCACCTCGCATATTCATTAATGGTAACTCCTACAATAGTGAAAAGAAACAGATGTGTCAAAAGAGTTCGTTCAAATTTGTTTGCTTTACGACTTCAAAGTGGGCTGCATTAAGTCACCGAATATGTCAAGGTGTTTGGGGATAGTGCTGTAAATGAACGTACAGGCAAGACAACGTACGGCAAAGCAATACTGAGATGAAGATCGCAGTGGACGACCACATGCCTCCGATAACATAGTTCTGCTGGTGACCATTGAGGATGACAATAGTCAAACTTGAAGTGAACTTGCGAGACATTTTAACATTTCCGTTGAAATAGTTAGACTTCATCTACCCTGCTTAGGTAAGACCTACAGCTGAGCAAATGGGCTCCTCACACACTGCTCGAAGTCCATAAGCAACAACGAGTGGTAGTATATCTGTTTTCTCACCATCTTAGGGCATCCATATTCAATCGAGTGCGGACTAGTGACTAAAAGTGGGTCCTGTATGACACTCCCAAGCGTTTCAAACATTGGTTTTCACCCCAAGATACTGTTCCGCATAGAGCAAGACCACCTATACACCCATGCAAGAATATACTTTGTGTCTAGTTGACTAGTCGTCAAGTGATTATGCATGAGCTGCTACCAATGGGCCAAACGGTCACTGCAGACCTGTACTAGAGCAATTCGAACGTATGTAACAGACATATCAACAGAAGAAACCAGCACTGGTTAATCACAAGGATGTATTGTTCTTGGCCGATAAAGCGAGGTCGCATGTCGTGCGGGTGGCAAGGAATACAACGACTTAGGTGGGAGATTTTATGCCGGCTTCCTTACTTACCTGACCTTGCACCATCAGATTATCACCGCTTCCATTCCCTTGACAATCATCTTCGTAGAAAATCCTTCACCAATAAAGCAAACTTTCGTCAAGCTGTCAGGGTCTTCTTCACATCCAAAACCCCCAAGTTTTACACGCGGGATTGCACAACTGGAGACATGTTGGCAGAAGGTGGTGGATGCCGATGGTGATTACTTCGAGGATTAACAATGGGCTAAACTTTCTGTAGATATGCTCTTTTGGGTCATAAGCAGTAATAACTTTCTTGTTTACCTTTTATTATAGAAACATACATCATATAAAGCTTATTATACTTGAAATTTTGAAATTTGATATAAACAAATCCATTTGCTACATTATCACACTGTTTTTCAAATGATTTGTTTGGTAAAAGATTAGCAGAAAATAAATTTGGCAAATGTTATTGTTTCTGATCTATGAGAGAAGATAATTCTATCTTGTCAAATCTTGCCTGTCACTACCAATACCAAAATCACTGGATAATCCATTATATAAATTAGATTGTGTCCGATTTGGATTCATATGGATTTATTTAATTTTGTGGTAACACATTAAGCTGTTAAATGTAATGCTGCGTTTTATTTGTCTTCCTGTACTTTATTAATATTGAATTAATATTGTTTTGAATTAAGTTCCTGTTATATATATATATATATATATATATATATATATATATATATATATATATATATATGTATATATATATATGTATATATATATGTGCAGGAGACTTAAATGTGTGTGTGTGTGTGTGTGTGTGTGTGTGTGTGTGTGTGTGTGTGTGTGTGTGTGTGTGTGTGTGTGTGTGTGTGTGTGTGTGTGTGTAGTTAGTTAGTTAGTTAGTTAGTTAGTTAGTTATACTAAACCTTCAATATGTTAGTAAGTGATAGGAAATCATATTTTATTTGGATTTCAGTGGCAGTATATTATTAAACATTTTTTTTTAATTTATCGTTGAAACAATGTTATAAATTAAACTATTGTGTGAAAACACGGGTTCTTTTAACTAACGTTTAAAAGATTTACTTTTTTTAAAAGATTACTTTTTTTTAAATCTTTTAACTAACGTTTAAAAGATTTAAAAAAAAGTAATCTTTTAAACATTAACGTACTATAAACACCAGAATTTAAAGATAACTTAATTTTTCATAAAATATCACTAGAATATTTTATTTCATTTTAATTCTGACTTATATTCATTTCGTTTTCTGTCAGCTTCAGTCTCAACTTTTTGTAAGTTATTTTTTCATTGTTTATAAATATTTACGTGTATATATATATATATATATATATATATATATATATATATATATATATATATATATATATATATATATATATATATATATATGTATATATATTAGTATATACGATGTGTGTGTGTATCTTATAGTGAAAATAAAAATATTTCCAGTTTTAATAAAAAGTTTAGAATAATATTAAAAAAATTAATGTGGTTTCAATAGTCGTTATAAACTTTAATAATTTAGAAAAATTTCTATCAATTTAATCGATTTTTTAATACATTTGGCAGGAGTCCATTGAACGAGGATGGCCAACGATAGGAGTTGTTCGTACCGAATACACGATGCAATTCATCAAAGTAAGTTTACATGAATTTTTAATGATTTTTTGGGGGTAGGTATCTTTATTCCATCAATTGTGTGTATGTAACTTGTTTAAATACAGTAAAACTCCAATTATCCGAATCAATTGGGACCGGACGCCTGTCGGATAATAAAAAATTTGGTTAATCGGAATTTTTTGAAAAATGAGCTATTAAATTGGAGCCATTTTTAAAAAATTACTTTATGTTCAAAACTAAAAAAATTACATATTTCTAAAAAAAAAAAAAGAACTTTTAACCAATTAAATAAAAAAGTAACACTTTTACATATAGAGGTACGTACAAGTGCTGTAAATGAAAGTCATTGCTTGCTGAACATCTCGGTCAGAGTAAGCTGTTTCACTGCCTTCATCCGTGTTCGGGCAGCCCAGTCGCGCATCAACTGAACAGTGATTATTTGCATGAAGTTAACTCGGTCTGACGCTCCATTCACTTCAAAGTAGTTACAAAGTTGGCAAATGCTTCACTAGATAATGGGTCCACTTCTACTTAGACATTAAGATCATCTTCTTCCTCGACACTTTCAATAAGCTGACCATCATTTTCAATTTGAAATGCAGTGTCCGACTCATAACCTATTCTTCTATATCTACAGCACTAACTGCTGAACATCCGGAAATTTATAGAACGTTTGAAAATTCCTCAAAAAAGTGACACGTCTCTCTCTTATTCTCATCTTCTCTCTTCTTTTCCAACCTTTCCTTTTCTTGAACTTTTTTCATTTTCTCATTTTCTTTCCGTTCTTCAGTTTAACTTCTTTTTCTGAAATTCTGAAAACAATTCGTATAGACGGAGCTCGGATAATTGGAGTCTTACTGTATATCTTTAATTTGATCCCTTTTTTTCTATTTCTATGGATTATGCGATATAACTGCACCACTCGTTCCGTGGATAGTCGAGAATATTTATAGGTGTTATGTAGATATAAATAGTTATGTAGTATTAAATTATGCAGTATAATATTATGCAGCAGGTGTAAATATTTACTCGTGTAGATTTGCATTACATAAATATCTAACATTTTTGTCGAAATTTTAACTGTGTCGTCAAATTTTAGAATTATATTTTTCTTTTCTCTAGAGATCAACAGTCTCTTTGTATAAGAAATATGCTGAATATCTCGAAAAGAATCCCAGCGTGATTGCATACTCTGAAGAAGAAGGAATTCAGAGAGTCCGTGAATCGAATGGAGGATATATTTTACTTATGGATTCTAAAAAAAGCGATTATGCAACTGATCGAAAACCTTGTGATCTAATTACTATTCAGGATCCTTACAGCTATTCTGGATATGGAGTAGCAATGCCCCTCAAATTCCCACTAAAGTATGTTTCATACTATGTTATAATAGATTCTTCTAAAGTTTATAACCAAGTTTATAAATTAATTCCTTTTCAAGAAAATAATAAGAATATAGTTAGTATTTATCCTTTTATAGTGAATTAACGACCTATTTAAAGACAAAAAAACTTTTAAAATGACTGTAAACAAAAAATAATTATTTATCAATAAAAAAAGCTAAGAATTTTAGGAAACGTCTGCCAACTATACTCGTTTGATTTGGTGATAAATATTTAAAAATATCTTCATTTTTTTGTTTTAATTCGTTTTTAATGCTAGCAGTTTTTAAGAAATTAAACGTTTGTCAAACACTGGCAAATATTAATGATCGATTAAATATTATTTAATTAGTTGTAGACAAAAAGAATATCCTACAATTAGAAATTTGAAACGTAAAGAGCGCAAAAATATCCTGCGATTAGTTAAATTGGTTACAGTTATTATTATTAACAACCTATTTATTTACTACAAATGCCCAGAAAATTGATCATGATGCCATTCTCTGGCTTTCCTGTACCTCTGAACAGTACATATTAAAAATACAATTGCAAGGCTTGAGTCAAGAGGGTTAGCGTCAAAATTTTGATCTTGTTTACACAAAGGACACAAGGGAGAACTCCAAATTTTAAACCGGTACAAATTTGTCGACAAACAGTCATGTCCATAGAAAAGTGAAAAAGCGCTACACTTGCACTTCTAGGAAAACCAGGAATAGCCTCTGACCCCTTAAACAGGAAAGTCAAAGGTTTACTGGCAAAATCACACAATGCCTTCTGCTTTATTCTACCATAATTTTTAATTACTAATTTTACTGAATGGAAAGAAAGGCCATTCGAAAGTCTCTGAATGATCCTGGCAATTTTTTCGCCAAAAAGTTAGCAGCTTCATTTCCCCACAATGAGCTGTATTCTCTCGGAACGAGATAGATATTGACCTTGCGAGGAGACTCTACATTGTAAAATGTGAATATTATCTTATATTGCCTGTTTGCAAGAGATTGGAAAGACGATATAGAGACAGACAAGATAATCACTCGACAGAAAGTAGACGGTAAGGTATACAGCTGATTTAATGCGATGTAAATAGTCCCAATTTTGCTGTCGTAATGTGTAGAATGAGTACTGATGAGAGCATAACGAGAAAAAAGGTCACAATGCACTCCAGCCTCTGCACCGCCTTCATCATCAAACCTGGATCTATCTGTAATTATTAAAAACCTAACATTGTCGAGATCACACAACCACCACCTTTTAATTTATTAATAAGGTGCATTTTTTCTAATTTAAAATGTTTCCCCACATTATTCAGGCTATCTCGTTTATAAATTCACAAACTGTGTTCTAAAATAACTATCACAGTTTTCCTTTCTTTTTCTTATTTGATATCAAAATTATATGAATTCACTGTTCAATTGAATATTTAAATCTTCTAAGTCCACAGCACAATTTGGTTAAACATGTTCAGTATCATTTACTATGGAAAAGGCATCTGATATTAAGTACGTTAGAAAATATAACTCCAGTGAACAGTTTTCTTCAAAATTTAATAAAGGAAACACGATATCATTAACAATTGTTATAATACATGTTAATGGCAATAAAATATTTTGTCAGTATGTGAAGTGAAGAAGTGTGGATAAGAAGTCTTAATATTATATTTAACGATAAAAACTTTGGACCAAAAATGAATACTTTCAGTGTTTATATTTTAATTAGTATTAATAAGCTTATTTTATTTACTTTCATTTGTCAACCTAATCTTAAATTTATGTTAAAAAAATTGTGAATTTATCCACGCTAACACAAAGTCAGTTTCTTATATTAATAATTATTCTAACCATTAAATAAAATTTTAAAAGTAAAATATAATTTTAAAAAGTATAGTGAAATATGAATTTTGTTTCTATTAGTTATTCTTTATTTCTAGTTGAATTGCAATAAGGAATTCAATTAAGAACGAGCATTTTGAAATTTTAATGCTACTCCCTGTTCACAAAACGTTTCTATCTTACTGATAATGAACCATGTGTAAGAAAGCGAAAAATGAATACTTTATTTCCAAATTTTGTGATCTTTTTTCTAATTATTATCACAAGATTTTCTTTTACTTTTTATAGTTAGGTAATTAATAGTAGCTCAGCTAAACAAAACAAACCATTTACGCATGTACATCAATAAAAATTTGTCATCTATCAAAAATTACTATTTAATTCAACTTTAGTACCTGTGTTAATCATTTTCAGCATAACAGGAAAGAGTTGTTTGGTCAGATGAATTTCGATATCTCTTTTATAGCTTATCACTTCTATAAATCATATACGTATAACTTTAACTACATCATCATCTCTCAACAGAGATTTCATTCCTCTCATTTTTCTCACCCAAATAAGTAAAACTTTCCACTTTAGGATGCTTTGCTTCTCAACAATATTTTCGAGAGGGAGCATTTATGCTGATACTGTTTGCCTATTCAAGGAATTTTTCTGACATTTTAAAATTGTTAACAGGCTGTTCTTTGAAATTCCATACTTTTCGGAAATTTTTTTATTTAATATTTTTCCGTCTACTTCTTTTAGAACTTTTGTTTTTACTTCGACTGATAAGCACGCTCGTTTTTTCAACTGCGGCTGTCTTAAATGGAACCGGTTTAATCACTTTCTCGACAAACAAAATTTCATAAATTGAGTTGTTCTAAGCAAACGAAACTAATTACAAAACAACAGAATTTAATTTCTAGATTATTTTCTCTTTCCTTGTTTTTATGATTCTCATGACTCTAATTCGACGCCACAATTCTTTCCATCAAATATCTTTTTCCACAATGTCTGGAATGCCTGCACTTGTCGCTTTGTTGTTCAAGAACAAATCAAGTTCTCATGTGTTATATAAAAAATAAATCAAGCAAAAAATTTAAACATGAGAAACAGAAAAAAAAACAATTTGTCAGAAACAAAAGTTCACAAAAAAAGAAATTTTTCAAATATTTCGTTCGTAAATGGGAGTTAAAATGATCATCGTGTCTATGGAATCTGGGTAATGTTGGGTTTTATGGCGTAAAGACACCATGCTGGTAGTCAGGGTAAGGGTAAGCCACAAATTCGTAAAAATGTGAGTGTTCTTAAATTAGAGATTTATAAAAACGAAAGTCTACTGTGTTACAGTAGACTAAGCCGCTTCGTTTATTATAAAAATCATGTTAATAACTTTCAAGTCATAATCTACTCTCTATAAGTGCCAGGGGGGTTAAAATTATAATGAACAACATTTGGATTTCATGAAATACTTATTTAGAGTTCACGAGCCGATATTTATAAATTGCATGAATTGCTTTGATCATATCCTTAGATATCCTTGTGTTTCTTTGTAGAATTTTGAGATTATGTGATAGCTTTAAAATTACCCAATCTTAAGACTTACTAAGTTACATTGGCAATATAACATCACTTACGTATTGCCAAAAAAAGTTGAAATTTCCTTCATTTATATATTTTTAAATGCTAAAAATAAATCAACAAGAAAATAATCTACAGTTCTTAAATTAACTGAGTTAATTAGTAATCTGTATTGTTAAATTTTTACTAACAATCTAAATGATTAGTAACCGAAAATAACTGAAAAATGTTATATAATTATATAAATAACAAATAATTATTTATAATTTATATTAAATGGGGTATAGAGTTTTCTTTAATTTGCTCTGAAGTAAAGTTTCTTTTTTAAACAGACCTAAGTTTCTTTTTTGAACCTGTATTTAATTAATGTTAATTTAAGTAGCGAAATAAAAATTATTACATTTTGACTTTATTGAAATCATTAATTTTATTTTAATGAATTAGAAATTTATAAAATTCCATTAAATTAATATTTGATTATTTAATTTCACAGGTTCAAAATTAATGAAGCCTTATTTAATATTACGGATAGAGGATTATTGGGTCAACTGCATCGTAAATGGTGGATTGATCAAAGTGAATGTAAAACTGGATATGTAAGTAAAATAAAAAAGTGTTGTTTCTGTATTGCAATTTTTATATAGGAACTAAAAACATATAAATTTTCTGTAATAAATCATTATTTTTGCAGTTTTATATAATTGCATTTTTCATTACTGAAATTGTAGCCATAAAAAAATGAAAACGTTTTTTCAGTTACGGAATTAGCATATTTGTCAAAAATCACTCAGATTTTACTCAGAGCCTGACTAATGCAGGAGCATGATAATGCAGTATAAATTGTGGGGCAGCTGCCTTGGGCCCCCACATCAGAGGGTGCCTATAAATCAAATAGAATGTTTGTTGTTGTGAAGCAGAGGAGGTCCCCAAATAAGTTTTTACCCCTGGCACCAATTAGGCAAAGTCATGCCCTGGTTGTACTTTCAAATTTTTAAAAAAATTATTTTAAATTATTATTAATTTGTCAGTTAACAAAGCTTCTTGGTTAAGAAAATTTTTTAAAAACTTTGAAAATTTTTGTATTGCTATTGGAAATTTGATTTGTGACCAGCCTAATTATCTAAAGCTGTGATAAATTGCCTTCGGGAAAAGACTTTTCATTGATAATGGGCCGTATTTTCGTGCTGAAGATATCGGAAAATGGATCATGAGTCAAACACAGTGGAAGATACACTGCACTTGTAAGTACCTTAACATGTAAAAGTTTTGCCCTTCATTTAATGGATTAAAAGCTCTTTTTCCTTAAAAATATGTAGTTTTTTCTCCCATTTTCAATATATAGTAATCAATTAAAATGGACTCATTTTTCGGAAGACTTCAATGAGCTGAATTTTTGATACTCTGAATGGGATCCAATCCCAACTGATTCGGATAATTGGAGTTCTACTGTAGTTTAAATGAGAAAACTAAGCCATCACGTTTAGCACAATAGTATCTATTTCTGAATGCTTCTGCGCATGATTTTGATTTCTTTCAACATTTTTTTTATCTTTTCTCCTAATTGCGTTCTGGAACAAATTTTTGTCCTTTTGCATTGTGTAACTATTACTCCATTTCATTTTAGTGGTATTTTTCTAGGTAGTTGTTTATTATTTTTATAGCAATAAAATTCATAAAACAATAAACATCTTTTTGAAGTTAGACATCATAGGAAAAAAACGATTCTTTAAAACTAAAATTTAGATCCTTTAATTATTATTATTAATCTCGAAATAATTTAAATTTTATTCATATTTTTATAATAAATTCATATAATAATTTTTTCAGAAAAATCACTGTTCTTAAAATCACTATTCTTATTTGGACCTATTTTTCTTACTACAGTTATTTTTTTCTTCTATATCGTTTTTTATTCTAAAGATTTGAGATAGTTGCAAGGAACTCAAAAGCATTTTAAGATTCAAGAATATAAAGGATTAGACCATCTTCTAATGTAAACGATATTGCAAAATATAATTGAATTCAGATTAACTCTTACTTTTAATCTGAATGAAATAACAAATGGTAGATTTCATATTTCAGAAAGAAGATATTGAACATGGAACCCTGCACTCATTTTCTGGATTGTTTTATTTATTGCTGATTGGAACCCTCATTTTAGCAAGTGTATTCGTCATGCAATATGTACGCAAGATTCGCCACAGAGAAGATCGATTACAACAAGTAAAAAATTTTATTTTAAAAAATTGAAAGCACGATTATACATTTTACGATTTAAAACATTCTCTCGTTTAATAATTAATATAAATTCATAAAACTGCTATTAATCATTTGAATTAAATGCACGTACCTTTTCAAAATTATATTAATAAATTAATAAATTAAATTTTTTATTATGATTTATTAACATTTTAAACATTATTAAGTAAGTATTATTTAATCTCAAATTATAAAAAATACCAAATAACATTTTGTGAATATGAAGCCACTTTATAACTATTATGTATACATATCTTTCAGCATTTGAAAAAGTAAATCATATACACAATTAGTATATTATTTATAATTACTTTTAGTAAAATGAAAAGCATCGTTAATTAATTTCTTTTCACACAATTTCAAAAAGTATGTTAACTTAATTTTAAAGATTTTTTTATTTGATGACTTACGCACATGTAAACAAATTTGGTACTTCCACCAAACATAATGCATAGTTGATTACAAGCTCATTTCGGTCAGTTCTTAATATATCATAGCAGTGTAAAATTTTAAAAATGTTTATGCGAAATTGTTTCGTGTTTTTTATTTTACCATGTAATGTACATAAGTACAATCTCTGTTTTTCCTACAATACGCAATGAAATAATAATGGTAATTTGTTGCACATTATTGAATTATCGTATGCAGAATGCGCATGAATACCAATGATAACGATTCAATAATAAAATCAGAAAATTATTAAGATAAAATTTAGAGATACGCGTTATATATAATGTGTGAGATTTTGAAAAATAATTATTTTATATGGAGAACGAACTACTGGCAATATATGCTAACAGAAAGTAAAAAAAAAATTTAATTTTACATGAAATGTGAATAAACAAAACTCCGTGAAAACTTAAATGGATAGTATAGCAACAGAAAAACCTATTATTTTTGTTATATTATTTTTGATATTGCTGCAGTTAACATAGAAGAATGTGAGTTGCACATAGCACTTTTGTAGACAGTCAGATGTTCCATATTTTGAGTATGCTTAAGCTGCAGATGAATACAAAATGGATTCAGAAGCACGTGTTGCGTGTTTTATTCCCCTATATGCAATGGGAAAATGTACATAGAACACAAAATAATTTGAGTCACACATAGTACTTTTGTAAAAAATAAGATGTTCTATATTTTGACTATGCTTGAGTATGCTTAAGCTGCAGATGAATACAAAATGGATTCAGAAGCACGTGTTGCGTATTTTTACTCCTCTAAATGCAATGGAAAAATGTGTACATAGAACACAAATTAATATGAGTCACACATAGTAGTTTTGTAAAAAATCAGATGTTCTCTATTTTGACCATGCTTGAGTATGCCAAAGCTCCAGATGAATACAAGATGGATTCAGAAGCACGTGTTGCGTGTTTTTACTCCACTAAATGCAATGGAAAAATTCAGTTGAAGATTCCAAGATAAGCAGAGAGAAAAAATTGCCATTTATTCGAGAATTTTCGTCTGGAAACACGTTGAACATAAAAATGTATCACTCATTGCGAAATTTTTTGGATGCAAACAGATAGAGCATATCCTTCTAATTCCATATTATTTTAATCGTCACTGTCAGCGTGCAATTTCCCCTTATGCCTATAATGTGGGATTCGATTGAATGTAAATTAGAAGATTCCTATAATATTTAAAGGGATTGTCGAAAAACTTATCGATTTATTAACATAAGAAGAATGAATATTAACAAAACGAACGAAACTGCAGGCAAAATATCTCATGCTAAAGTAAAAGCCCAATGTGTTTATGAAAGAGGAATGCAAAATATTGGTCTGAACTGTTTGCCAAGACGAGTTCATCTACCACAACACAATGATATACTGCTATGTGATGAGTCAGAATACACTACAAACCCATACATTACATATAATAAAACGGATAAAACACAAATTTATGATTTCAAAACCTTTAGCATCACACAGGCATTTAATAAAAATATTTATAATGATATTAACTATTAAATATTCAATTTATCTTATTATTTTTCAATATATCTTATATTTTTCAATTCTTGAGTTTAGTTTGATACATACCGTATATTTCAGTTGACATTCGATGATCGAAATCTTGAACATCATTTACCTACCCCGCCACCAGAGTTATTAGAAGAACCACCTCCTGTGGTGAGTATTCTTTGAGTTTCTCTCAAAAAGAATTAAATCAAATTTTATAAAAAAGAATGTGTAAGGTGGTCTTTAAAAAATTAAGTAAAATACAAAGGTTTTTTTCAGATTAAGCTTACATAAACTTCCAAATATCGCTTGCTAATGCGGTATATTAGAAAAACACAAATGATTTACATTCTTAGTATCTTTTATAAATTCGAATACAATTTCAACGCATGAAAATTACGTCGTCAGTTAGAAAATGAGG